>JASDQU011247301.1:4043-18678 GCA_032191745.1 Picea mariana
TGACCATGACCATGGTTTATAATGGTTGACCACAACGATGGTTAACTTTGGTAGATGTTGGTTGGATTTGGAAAGGAAAGGTTTCTTATGGTTGATCGTGGTTGTCCTTCACCATGGTTGAGTGTGGTTGACCATGACCATGGTTGGCTATGGTTGGTCTGAGTTTATTGTCGTTGACCATGCCCATGGCTAACCTTCATTGACCATGTGGATATGATTATAGTGGGTCATCTTGATTATGTTGAACCATATTTTACAATGGAACTACTGCATTGCAATGTTGATCATGTTTTGTTCGACACATTGTGACATCAGGTTTTGTTCGTCACATTGCGACATCAAATTTTCTTCATTAAATGACATCGTAAGGTTATGTTTATCAAAATACAATGATGGGTTTTTGTTTCTCACATTATGGTGTTGGACTAGGTTTGTCACAGTTTGACAATGGATTATGTTTGTCGCATTGCGACGTTGAGAAATGTTTGTCTCATTGCAATATCAATCTATGTTTGTCAGATTGGCACACTGGGTTGTGTACATCACATTGTGGCAATGGGTTGTGTTCATCCTATTGTGACTTTTGGAAATGCCTATCACAATGCAACATCAAGATATGTGCACCACATTGCAATGTGAAGATATATTCGTTGCATTGGTATGATAGGCCCACGTTCATCACATTGCTACAACAAGGTTATGTTCGTCAGATTGGGATGTCGGTAAATGTCTGTCACATTTCAATGTATGCAGATGTTTGTTACCTTGCGATGTTATTATGTTTGGTAGATTGCAATGTTACTATGATCGACATATTGCAACGTTTGGAAATATTTATCACATTGTGACTTCCGTATATTTTTGTCACATTACAACGACCATATATGTTTTTCACATTATGATGTTACTATGTTTGGTCTATTGCAACATTACTATGTTCAATAGATTTCGACGTTTGGAAATGTTTCTCGCATTTTGATGTCGACATATGTGTGTCACATTAAAATGTGAATAAATGTTTGCCATATTGTGATGATAGGGCGATGTGTGACACATTGCGACATCTATTGATGTTCATATCATTGAAATGACATGCCTATGTTCATCAAATTGTGACGTTAGTATGTTTGGTAGATTTCAATATTACTATGTTTGTCAGATTGTGATGTTACTATGTTCATGACATTGCAACGTTATATGTTCATCCCTTATTGTGACATTACTATGTTTGATAGATTGCAACATTACTATGTTTGATACATTGCGATGTTATGAAATGTTTGTCACATTACGACATCGGGTTATGTGTGTCACATCGAAACGTGAGGAAATGTTCGTCACAATGCGATGAGAGGGCGATGTGTGACGCATTGCGATGTTTATTTATGTTCATCATAGTTTGATGTTGTGATCCATATTGCGAAGACATACCTATGATCATCACATCGTGACGCCAATTTATGTTCGTCATGTTTCCATGTTACTATGTGCAACAGATTGCAACACATTGCAACCTGACAATCGACACTATGATGACATGCCTGTGTTTGTCACATTGTGATGTCAATTTTTTTTCATCAAATTTCCATATTACTATGTTCAGTATATTGCAACATAACTATGTTCATTAGATTTCAATGTTACTTTACTCGTCAATGTGTGACATTACTATGTTTGACACAATGGAACATTACTATGTTCGTCACGTTGTAACGTCCAATTTTGTTCATCAGATTGAAAATTTAGGGGCATGTTTATCACATGACAAAGTTGGTTTATGTTTGACACATTATGAAAAATAAGTTTTAGAAAAATTTGAAAAACAAATCTAACTAAGTGTTTCTTTTGTGAAAAAGATAGGAACTTTTGACTCATATAATAATAATATTTTTTTGTTAAATCAAATATTAATTATATAATATCTTTTTCTTGATATAAGACTCTCTTCTTCATATAATTTATTTTTCTTGATATTATGTATTAATATCTTTTGTAATCAAATAATAAATGTAATGTTTTTTTTTAATATAATAAAAGTAATCAAATAATTATATATAATATATTTTTCTTGATATAATAATAATGTCTTTTTCTTAAATCAAATATTAATAATTAATATTGATATTGTATTTTTCTTAGTATAATGTAATAATATATTAATAATGTTTTTTTCTTGTATAATAAATGTAATCAAATAATTAATATAATGAAGAAGGGTTTTTGTTTCTCACATTATGACGAAGAGTTTTTTTTTTCTCAAAGTATGGTGTTGGAATAGGTTTTTCACAGTTCGAAAGAGGGTTATGTTCGTGACATTGCGATGTCGGGAAATGTTTGTCTCATTTCAATATTGTTTTATGTTTGTCACATTGGCACACTGGGTTGCATACATCACATTGCGACAATGTGTTGTGTTCATCCCATTGGAACATTTAGAAATGCCTATCATAATGTGACATCAGGATGTGTGCACCGCATTGCAATGTGAAGATATATTCATTGCATTGTAATGATATACCTATATTTGTTACATTGCGATGTCCATTTATGTTTGTCACATTGTTATAAAAATTATATGTTCGTCAAATTACGAAGTTCATAAAATATGAAGAAATGTTCACCATATTGTGATGATAGGGCAATCTGTGACACATTGAGACGTCTGTTGATGTTCATCTCATTGCAATGACATGCCTATGTTCATCAAATTGTGATGTTAGTATGTTTGGTAGATTTCGACATTACTATGTTTGTTAGATTGTGACATTAATATGTTCATCGCATTGCAATGTTATATGTTCGCCCCTTATTGTGACATTACTATGTTTGATAGATTGCAACATTACTATGTTTGATACATTGCGACGTTATGAATTTTTTTTCACATTGCAATGTTGGGCTATGTGTGTCACATTGAAACGTGAGGAAAGTTTCGTCACAATGCGATAAGAGGGTGATGTGTGACGCATTGCGATGTTTGTTTATGTTTGTCACATAAACAATAGACGTTCCAATGTATGTTCGACATATTGCGATATTTGCAAATGTTTGTCACATTGTGATGTTGGGATATGTCTATCACATTTCAACGTGAGGAAATGTTCGTCATATTGTGATTGGAAAAATACTCAATTTGATTATAATTGTGAATTTTGTATAAAAAAAATGTAGTAAGAATAAATTTATCTAACCTATTCTCCATCCATGAGATATGATTGCTACATAGGAAAAAAATCAAAATTTGGTAGCATTTGAAAAAATCCAAAAGAAACATAAATCCATCATCAAAGAAAATGAATCAAAAAATATAACAATTCAATCATGGGTGATATTGAGCACCAAAACTTATCTGATTCCAAGCACTAAATAAAATTTAAAAATCAAATTTATGTTTGGTATTTTTTTTTAACCATATGATGATGCACCCTATATCCCAATACACTAATCATTATATAAGTATATACTATACCAATTATGTATTTGTAGTTTTTTTTACATTAATATTATTGATAGTGTTACACAATTATATAAATACTCAAATACACAAAAAAAAAAAAAATTGAAATATATTAACTTAACTCAATATACATATTAAGTCTATTCATCTATATGATTAAATTCATTTAATGTACCAACAAAAATTTAAAAAACATTATACACTTAATATAAAGCATATAAAAATAAAAAATGTATACACTATTAATGCATATGGTATGCTTGCAATTAGACACATATGTTTTTTATTCTACTAGCTTGCTGACCCATTTCAAACCACTATATGAGAGATCTCTACTACTTAACCCTATTAGTGTACAGGTATTCAAAAGCAATTTACATTAATTTCCTTGTATTATAGTTTAAAAATAAGCAGAAAGTGAGGTTATTTTATTGTTGTTAATTAAATATTTTTTATTTTATTGTTGTTAATTAAATATTTTTTTATTTACTTAAACAAAATTAAATTAATTTTAATAGAATATATAATATTTTGATATTTTATTAATCTTTATTTTATAATAACTATCAAAATTTATTTATTTAACAAAATGTCTTCTGAAATTTCAGTTTGTATTTTGTTATTTTACTATCCCATCTTTTCATTATTTTAATATATATTTTTATAAGTTTTTTTATAAATTCAATTTTAATTTATTTATATATATTTAAGAAAAATACTTTGTATTTAGTATTCCATTTTTTCTTTATTTTAATATATCTTTTTATAATGTCTTTTATGAATTCAATTTTAATTTATTTATATATATTTAAGAAAACTACTTTTATTGATATTAATACATGTCTAGCTTCTGTACCGAAACTCTAGCGGTGTATTTGGACGATCCATCAAAAGAAGGGATGGTGAGTTTCCCAACTTTTCGGATGAAAATGAGGTTATGTCCCTGCTGTTTTTGTGGTTCTCCCCTCTATGGCTCTCTGGGGCGGTACCTGAGTATGATTCCACAGTACTCGACTAAGGTCATGTCTTGATGGAAGTCATGACCCAATGCCGCATACTCCCTCCTATACTTTGCAATGTCATCGACATGAGTGGGTGGCCTCTGTGTTATTGGTGGCGATGCTGCTACCGGGAGTGCCCTCTGGAAACGGGGAAACAAGGGTCTGGGAATCCTACTCACAGAGGTGTATGTGCGAGAGGGTGACTAGGGTCTACTGCTTTCTCCTGAGTTCGCCTGTGCTACATGTGGGACTTGTGTATCTAGGGTGACCACTCTAACCAATCTATCAACCACTTGTGTCTATCAACCACCTGTGCCAAGGACTGAGACATGGTCTGTTGACTAGCTAACATACCATTGATAACCTGCATGAAAGTTGCCTCTGGATTTACGGGGGCCTTGCCACTACCCTCTAGTTGCTCATATCTGTCTCCTAGCATCCTCTCTACCTCATGCTCAGCCTCACGCTCTGCCCTTGTCTCTGCTTCTCTATGTGCCTCTTCCTCTTCCTCTGAGCTAGGAGGAAAAGGGGGAAAATTAGGTCTATGCCTTCTTTCCTGATGCCTGTTGTAAGTGACATATTCGTCACCTATGTGTTCACGACCCTCTGGGTCTTCGGTTGCACTCATTGACTTTAGTCACAGCCTGGCAAGACTAAAGCTCTGATACCACTGTGATGTTCCTGACTTGGCTAGCTTGGGAAACGTTGCTAATGTGTGTGTAGGATCAAAGGTTTACAGCATATAAATGATCATACAAATAATAAACGTGAAAAAGGACTGTAAGTTTGTATTATGATATATCTGTGGATTACAAAATGGCTGAATGCAGCTGAATAACTGACAATACTCTACTAGATCAACATTCAAAGGATCTTAGTTAGAATATAAATAAACAACTGCGGCTAAATAAAATAACAACACTCGACTAGATCAAAAGACAAAAGGATCTTAGCCGGAATACAAATAAGAAACTAAAAGATAATACCCGGAATATGGGAGCATTGCGGAATCAATGAAGAATGATGGAAGACCTAGATGATCTTCCTGGTGACTAGGGTGTGTCTTTCAACACCGAAATTAGCCAATTGGTGTCTTCCTCCTGGAATACACTGAACTATCTCTCCTGAGATGCGCCTCTTCTCCTCAATGACAAGTCATAATCTGCATAATCATGAATTAGGTCACTGACCCTTCCTTTATAGCTTTCCAAAACCCTAAATCATGCTGAAACCCTAATTCACTGTTGACTTCTATTTTTAGCAAATAATGACTTAAAAGTGTTTTTAACCCTTGTTAGCTCAATGTCACTTTCCGAATATAACACCTGTGACTGGAGTGACCTCTAGTAACCCTGTTTACCCCTCTTTGGCCCTAGCTATAGTCTAATGGGGTGGTTTAGACCATTAAGCCTCCTCTTCTGGAGCTCTTATTTGGAAAGGGACATTACAAGCAGCGTGGGTGGCTCCATTTCAAGGAGGTCTACAAGGATTCTCTGATCAGATATGGTCAATTTTGTATCTTCTAAGTCTAAGAACAATGGGTTTCTTTTGTTTTTGTCAAGAACATCGTCACAATTTTGAAAATTTTTGAAAATTTCATTTTTTGTAAGGTTTATTATTAGTTGGACAGTCTTAGAAACTTATATTTATGTGGTATGTAACAAAATACCGTGAAGGACATTTGACAGTATTAGAGACTTATATTTATGTGGTATGTAACAAAATAGTATGAAGGACATAGTGCTTTTTGGATTGTCTCAAAGTATATATAAACTTATCTGTATTTTGGGAAGTTTTCTTTTGATTCAATATTGAATAACAATGAAACTTTTTTTCAGGGGAAAAATCATATCAAGTTCTTGAGTTTACAAATATTTACAGTCTTTTTATTTTCACAAAATTGAAAGTTATTGCAAGTTGTCATCATTAAAATAATGAACAAGCTTCAAATAAAATTATTTTAGTTGCAATATTATTATGATGTCAATTAAAACCATTAATATTAAAACTTTCTTCAAATTATTTTCTTCATAATCAGCTTTGAAATTCTCTTTGCATTTTTTTGTCTCTTAAAAGGAAAACATCTCAATCTCCAATTTGCTGCTAGTTTGGTTCTCGTTATAATTATCCTTTTTCCAGTGAAGAAAATGTAAGAGGGTTGAAATTGTTAAAGTGTCCATTTGAATTTTTTTTAATAAGTGACATGTTCGCCTTGTAGTGTTTGTTGCAGCTGTGATTTAGAGTAGTAATAGTAAGTTACCAGCCGCCTATGCTCATAATAAGGCATCCTCCAGAGTGTGTCATATGAGCAATATTTGCATTGTGGTATTTCATCATCACATTTTGGTTATGAGTTGCAGCATCTTACTAACTAGATTCATGGATTTGTTATCATTGATTGAGCTATCGTTCAGTGAGTTCACTAAACTTTCCATTGGGGGAGTTTGGGGGAGTTTGAGATCACTTGAACTACTATAGATTAGAGATTGGTCGGAGTTTTTCACAACTTATGCCATGTTTGTTTGTTTGTTCTCTGTATGAAAAGTAACAATAATGTAATTCAAGCTATAGTTTTTTTGTGAACAAATTTAATAATATTGCAATTGCAGTTTCCTAATTTTTTTTTTCCTTGTGTCTATAATCCCCCTGCCGTCTTAATTCCCCCCCTGTCTTCTTAATTCCCTTGGCATCTTATTATTTTTTTCATTCCATTGAATTTTTTTAGCCTTTACGTCCCATATTTATGTTGTATTGGTTTGTCTAACATAGTTTACAATGTATTATAAATAAGACAAATGTGTAAATGTGTACCAGGATTTTTTTTTTTTTTTCCAAAAACATCTTTATGGTGGGCACTAATCGCTCCAGTTTTTAACTAATAAAATGCCACAAAAAATATATCGGTCACCCTCTTGCTCAAATTTTAATAGGTTTAACATTCTTAGAGTTTTTATATTTTTTAATTCAAATTAAAAACCCCAATCAATTAGGCTATCTTTTAGATTTGAAATACTTTTTAATTTATAAAATATTTTTTCTTCTCAAAAAAAAAATATTTTTCCATCTTACCTCAATTAAAATCTCAAACTAGAGTGTTCAAGAAGACAAGAACGTTATTACTTTTGCTTATGTACAAGCCACGACAAACACTTACACACATTTTATTTAAATGTTTATATATAACCTAAGTGAGCCTAATGGTTAAGAACATGTGTTTCCTCCTAAGAGGTCACTAATAAATTATTATTATTATACAAGATATTTTTCTTATCACATATATATTTAAACAGATGATAATTTTCTATTTCATAAATATTAAAACAAACTCAATTTATTTAAATGTTTATATACAAGATATTTTTCTTATCACATATATATTTAAACAAATACATATTTAAACAAATGATAATTTTTAAATATTAAAACAAACTCACTTTATTTAAATGTTTATATACAAGATATTTTTCTTATCACATATATATTTAAACAAATACATATTTAAACAAATGATAATTTTCTATTTCATGAATATTAAAACAAATTTTTGTTTTAATATGAAAGTGAAAGGATTTTTAGTAAATATGTTTATTCCAACATTAAAATAATGATCCACTTCGCAATATATCAAATAAATATTTGGTGTGAATTCATGAAAATTGTCTATGACCTGTCATTAGAGTCTTTTATCATTTTGATAAATTTTTAGAATCACATTGATTTTTATAAAGGAACTAAGAAGTTTTCACTTAGATTTAAAAATTAAGTCTCCTCTCACTAAGCATTTTAAGTTTCACTATTATAAAATGTTTCTTAATTTTTAATTATGATAAGTTAAAACTAATTGTCACACTTATATGAGTATTATAATACTTGTTAATTTACATTAAATGTTTAATTAAAGAAGTGTATAAGTTCTCTTTATTAACAATATTAGTATGGAATCCTTCCTCAAATTACTTCGGCATTCTTATTAACCGTTTAAAGAATATGCTAGTAATACATTAAATACAAATACAAGTTATTACACAAAATTAAAATATATTAATAATAAATTGCACCAAATAAATTGGAAAAGAGAGTGACATCAAATCTTCATTTCCTTGTTCTTTTCATATTATTAACGTATTCTACACAATAAAATAAAATAACTTGTATTACAAGTTATTCTTCACTAAATAAATTGAACACAAGATTAAAATACATTTAATATATATTAATACATTATTAATATATTAAATAGTTTAATACATTAATACTTAAATCATATATTATAATTTAATACTTAAATAATTATACTTTAATATATCCTTTTATACAATACATTATTAAATTGTTAACACAATGTATTAATAAATTAATAATAAAATAATATATTAATAATATAATGTATGAATACATTAATAAATTATTAATTAAAATTTATTAATTAATAGATTAAATGCATTACTAATTACACAATGTATTAATAAATTAATAATAAAATAATATATTAATAATATAATGTATGAATACATTAATAAATTATTAATTAAAATTTATTAATTAATAGATTAAATGCATTACTAATTGATAGTATTAAATACATTAAAATATTTTATACATTATTATATTAATGTATTAAAATATTTATTACATTAATACTTATAAAATAATACAATGTATTAACTAATCAATACTTTAATACATTATTAATTAATACAATACATTGTTAAAGTAGTAATATAATAATAAATTATAGTACATTATTATAGTATTAATATATTATTCAAGTATTAATACACTAATACATTTATTAAAGTAATAGTACATTAATTATACATTGTTAAAATATTAATACATTAATTGAAAATAACTAATATTGAGAATGGTTGACAATGAGCATGTTTTATTATTGTTGACTATGAATATGGTTAGTTTTGGGTGATCTTAGTTGAATTTAATACTTTAATGTATTAATACATTAAAGTATTAATACTATTGAATATATTAATGTATTAATTAATTAATACATTACACTATTAATGTATTATTTTATTAGTAATACATTAATGCAATAATCACATTAGATTGTTTTATTCCTCCGACGTATATTGGCCTTGGATTACCATAATCATTGTTAATTTTTGTTGACCATGACCATGGGAAACTTCTATAGACCATCACTATGGTTGACCTTCACTTTGTATGAACTTCACTATTCTTAACATCAGTTAAGCATGACCATGGTTGACTGTGGTTGACCATGGTTGATAATGGTTAACTATGTTTGACAGTTGTTGTCCATAGATGACCATAGATGGCCATGACTATGGATGGCATTCACCATGTTTGACCTTAAGTATGACTAAGGTTGATCATTACCTCAAATAAGGTTGACTATTGTTGACTATGATCAAGAGTATGGTTAAATATAGTTGAATTTTTCCATGGTTGACTATGGTTGAGTATGGTTAACCATGGTTGTGCTTGACATGGACCAAAGTTTAGTATGGTTGATCATGGTTGAACTTCATCGGAGTTGACTATGGGTGACTATACACATGGTAGATATTCGTAGACCATGTGGAAATGCTTATGCTGGACCATGTTGATTATGATTAACCATGGTCAAATTATGACACTAGATTTTGTTTGTCATATGACATCATAAGGTTATGGTCATCACATTGCGACGTAAAGTTTTTTTTGTCACAATATGGAATTAGAATAGGTTTGTCACACACTAACATTGCGATGTTAGGAAATAGTCATGTCATTGCAATGTTAGGCTATGTTTGTCACATTGTGACATTGGGTTACGCACATCAAATTGGAACAAAGGGTTATGTTCATCACATTGCAACATTTGGAAATGTTTCTCACATTATGACGTTAGGATATTTGTATCACATTGCGGTGATGAGGCTATGTTCACAGCATTGCAACGATGAAGCTATGTTCGTGACACTAGAACAATATGGCTATGTTCGTCACATTGCGATGTTGGGAAATTATCACCTCATTGTAATGCTAGGCTATGTTCATCACATTGTGATGTTGGGAAACGATCACCACATTGCATTGTTAGGATATGTTTGTCACTTTTCGACATTGGGTTACGTACATCAAATTGCAACAATAGGTTATGTTTGTCACATTGAGACATGTGAAAATGTTTCTCATTATGAAGTTACGATATTTGTATCACATTATGGTGATGAGGTCATGTTCATCGCATTGCGACAATGAGGCTATGTTCATCACATTGTAATGATGAGGCTATGTTCATCACATTGCGAGGACAGGGCAATGTTCGTCACATTACAATGTTACTATGTTTGTCACAATGTGACGCTACTATGTTCTTCACATTGCGACAATATGTTTATGCTCATCACATTCCAATGTTGAGAAATGCTCATCTCATTGTAATGTTGGGTTATGTTTGTCACATTCTGACATTGGGTTTCGTACAATACATTGTGATATTGGGTTGTGTACCTCACATTGTGACAATGGGTTATGTTAGTCACATTGCGACATGTGGAAATGTTTCTCACATTATGACATTAAGATATTTGTATGACATTGTGGTGATGAGGCTATATTCAACACATTGCAATGATGAGATTATGTTCGTCACACTACGACAATATGGCTATTTTTGTTTCATTGTGATGATGGGGCTACGTTCACCCTATTGCGACGATAGGGCTATGTTCATCACATTGCGACATTACTATGTTTGTCAGAATGTGACACTACTATGTTCATCACATTATGACAATATTGTTATGTTCATCACATTGTGATGTTGGAAAATGGTCATCTCATTCCAATGTTAGGCTATGTTTGACACTTTGCGACATTGGGAACTACATACATCATATTTCAACAATGGACTTCGTTCATCACATTGCAATAAGTGGAAATGTTTCTCACATTATTGCATTTGGATATTTGTATCACATTATGGTGATGAGGCTATGTTCATCACATTGTGACAACAAGTCTATGCTCATCACACTGTGACAATATGGTTATTTTCATCACACTGTGATGATGGGGTTACATTTGTCAGATTGTGATGATGGAGTTATGTTCATCACATTGTGACATTACTATGTTTGTCAGAATGTGAGGTTAGTATGTTCATCACATTGTGACAATATGACTATCTTCATCACATACTGATGTTGGGAAATGGTCATCTTATTGCATTGTTAGGATATGTTTGTCACATTGTGACATTGGGTTTCATACATTACATTGTGACATTGGTTTATGTACCTGATATTGCGACAATGAGTTATGATTACTTAAATTGAATTATAAGTCATCGCTTAGCTGTAACTCAGTTTTTAAGTTTTGTCTTAGATAAATATTGGGCTTGAAGAATAGAAATGGTGGTAATTTTATGTATAAGATCATCACATTGCGACGATGAGGTTATGCTTGTCACACTACGACAATATGGATATTTTCATCACATTGCGACGATGGGTCTATGTTCGTCACATTGCGATGATAGGACTATGTTCATCACATTGCAACATTAGTATGTTTGTCATAATGTGATAATACTATGTTCATCACATTGCAATCTTGGGAAATGGTCATCTGATTGCATTGTTAGGCTATGTTTGTCACTTTGCAAGATTGTGTTGTGTACATCACATTGCAACAATGGGTTATGTTCATCACATTGTAACATGTGGAAATGTTTCTCACATTATGACGTTAGGATTTTTGTATCACATTATGGTGTTGAGGATATGATCATCACATTGAGACAACGAGTCTATGTTCGTCACACTACGACAATATGGCCATTTTTCGTCACATTTTGATGATGGGGTTACATTTGTCACATTGCGACGACAAAGCTATGTTTATCACATTGCGGTATTACTCTATTTTTCATAATGTGACGCCACTGACGTTACTATGTTTGTCAAAATATGACGCTACTATGTCCATCACATTGTGTCAATATGGCTATGTTCATCACATTCCGATGTTGGGAAATGGTCATCTCATTGCAATGTTAGGCTATGATTGTCAAATTGTGACATAGGGTTTTGTACATTAAATTGCAACATTGGGTTGCATACCTCACATTGCAACGATAGGTTATGTTCCCCACATTGCAACATGTGAAAATATTTATCACATTATGACGTTAGGATATTTGTATCACATTGCAGTGATGAGGCTATGATCATCTCATTGCAATGACGAGGTTATGTTCATCACACTATGACAATATGGCTATTTTTGTCACACTACAACAATGGGGCTATGTTGTCCATTTCGACGATAGGGCTATGTTCATCACATTGCCACATTACTATGTTTGTCAGAATGTGACATTACTATGTTCATCACATTGCGATGTTGGGAAATGGTCATCTCATTGCAATGTTGGTCTATGTTTGTCACATTGAGACATTGAGTTGTGTACTTCACATGTCAACAATGGGTTATGTTCATCAAATTACAACATTTGGAAATGTTTCACATTATGACTTTAGGATATTTGTATCACATTATAGTGATGGGGTTATTTTCATCACATTGCAACGACAAGGCTATGTTCATCACACTTTGACAATATGGCTATGACTGTTAATTATGACCAATAACATTAATTAATAAAATTAATAAAGTATTATGAACAATTTATTAATATTATTATTAATAACTATAATATTAATAATAAAATATTGCTATGTATTAATCTTCTTATTAATAATAGTCTATATATAAATTTAAATTGTTACAATAGTGTTATATAGGTGCAAAGTTTAAAACGATTGTTTATTAATTGTTTCCTGTAGCATCAAAAACTGATATGTCGATTGAGAAAACTAGTGAGAATTTAGTTCTATAATGATTTATATATAAAGTTAAAACATTACAATAGTGTTAGTATTATATATACGTGCAAAGTTTTAAGCCATTGTTTATTAATTTGGAACCACAGTTGTAATAATTAATTTGATTGAAAGAATTTTTTTTTTGTTGTAGCCTTTAAAAAAAAGATATGTCCATTGAGAAAACTAGTGAGAATTTATGTACATTGAGAAAACCAATGAGAATTTAGTTCTATTCCTTATAAGTCATAGATTTTTTCCATATTATTTTTGTACTGATTATTCTTTTTATTTGTTTGGAAAGCCAATATGCGGTGGCTTGGATAGTAAGGAAATCAAATCCTGCAATTGTAAATTAAATGGATAGTACGGAAATCAAATCCAAGGGAGATTCTAAAGTTAAAACTAGAAAGGACTCATTCTAAAGGTAAAACGGGAGGGAGATTTAATAATTGAAAACATAGGCATATATTTTAAAAAGAAAAATGTTGTTATTATATTGGTAAATAAAAAACAAATGTTGCTATTATATTGGTGAAATATTGGTAAAAGAGCAACAGTCGCACCCGACTCAAAATTTTGTGTAATTGTTATGGATCCTTTGAAAGGGATGGGACGTATGGCATTTCTTTTCCTATTACATAACATCGATATGTAACTTAGATTTAATAGTGTTATAACCTTGCATTTATCGGATGATCTTATACACAAAATTACCACCATTTGTATTCTTAGATAAAACTTTAAAAAAATGAGTTACACTTAAGCGAATATAGGTAATGGTGGTAACTCTGTACCCATACTCAACTATTCTATCAGCTCAGTCGACATTGTATCTAAACACTTATTGCATCCATATTCTGTAAAATGCTAATTTTAAATAATTTAATTTTAAATATATATAAATTTCAAAATGTTAAACAACAAAAATCTAAATTTCAAAACCTTATTGTATCTGATCATTCCATTCCAGATTGAAGCAACAAACAAACTTGGGCCGGCTGCCTTATTCCAACGTAAGTCCATTGCATGGAAACACTTATTGCATCCATATTCTGTAGAATGCTAGCCATATTATCCAGTTTGTAAAACATAACCATTAGAAATAGACCACCTGCAAATAAAAAGGTAATTGGTTGAAGCAACACACAAACTTGACCTTAAGAGTTTAGCTTATAACGAGTCCATATTAAATAACCCTAACAAAATTAGTCCCAAACCTGGCATCCACTATGCATCCAGTGAAGGTATATAATACGACACATGGTATATAACTAATCCATACTAAACATCCAAAACTGGCAATCAATTATTATATATAT
>JASDQU011247301.1:23810-44487 GCA_032191745.1 Picea mariana
GCTTGTTTGGATATGGTTTTGAAATATAAATATTTTTAATTATTACTTGTGTTTTTGTGTGTTTATAAGGGTCTAAAATGACACCTAGGGTTATAAGGGCATAATTCATAGGGTTTGTTTCCTAGAAGGTTTGTCTTGGGTTTATGATTGGATAAACCTAAGTTTTCATCGCTTCTACATTTTTGCATTGATTCCACATGTACGAGGATCTAACAAGACACTAATCATTCTATTGCTACATGTGATTAGAAACCATAGTTTAGTTTACTCTCTCTCTCTTCCAATTCTTGGTGTTAGTCTAGGACCTTTTCATTTTCATCTTCATTTACTATCACTATCTAGCTCAACATTGTGCATCTTAATCAAAAATCATCACCTAACATAGTCATTGTTGCATTTTTTGAATTTTCAACGTTTAGGACTTTCTAACTTACATCTAATTAACATAGTTTAATTATCTTTCTCTCAAGCAATTATTGGTTTATGGTTTATTATCATTTTACTTAATGTTTGGCACATATTTCTCATTTCATCTCACCAATTCAGGATTGTTTACTTCTTGTTGTTGTAAAATTGTTATATGTTGAAGTATTTATTATCTTATTCAAGTTTTTCTAGAGACATAATATTTTCTTTGATAGATAGTGATATGTAGCCCTTAAATAACCCTTTAGTCTTGGTAGACCTCTTATTCCACCTTAGAAACACTTCTCATACTCGCGCATGCTTAATTCACCTTGACTTTACCTTCAACCTTGCTTGGAGAGTAATATAATCCATTAACCAAGATAAGGGGTTGTAGACTTTCCTTAGCTTGTTATTGGATTATTTTACAAAGTTATTGACTCAATGAGAACTGTGACTCAAAATGAGAACTCTGGTGCAAAAGACCTAAATTTTTGCATCAAAAACACCAACATCAACACTCGTTTCAAAAAAAATGGTGTTGTCGGTAGCACCCCTTTCTTCTAGGGTGTTTAAAATTACAAATTAATTGAAACAGTATCCCTGATCATTGTCTTAACAAAAATACCAGTGCATAAAATTGACCCACAAATTGAAAAGTGATGCTATTGGTAGCACCCTTCTTATTTTTGGAGTTAGAATTATGTCTTAATTGAAACGGTCGCCCCAATCATTGGTACTTTTCTAAACATAGAACTTCAAATTAGCTTGTAAATAGAAAGTGGTATTTTATTTATTAATCAAATTTATTTTATTTTTAAATTTAAATTAAAAAATAAATAAATTGAAAAAGAAAACTCCACATACATGTTTCTTTTTTTTTTAAATAAAAAAAACACATTTTTCAATTAAATTTTTTTTTTAAGAAAAAAATAAACACTTTTTTAGAAACAAATTGGCTTACAAATTGGCCCTTCCATCTACTTCCAAAACCCATCCGGTGTTCCATGTTTCATGTTTAAAGAAAGTGGTGGGAAAAAATTGCAGGGTCCAAACCATCATTCCTGAATTAGATGAAGAAGGCTCCTTGTGGCTCCAACCAGAAGCCATCATCAATGTACATGAACGTCGGTTGTGTGGAAGAACTATCGAGGAATTGTTGATCAAGTGGAAAGACACATCAATACAGGATGTGACTTGGGAACCATCGACCATACTCCAACAGTTTCTGCATCTTAAACCTTGAGGAAAAGGCCACTTTTGAAGGGGGAGGGCATGTTAGGATTTGATCCTAACCCCTCTTCATGGGTCATTAGTTAGTATGTTATATTTTCTATGTAATAAAGGCTGACGTTAGTTAATAAGGAAAATTAAATAAAGGAGAATAAGTCATTGTAAGAAGACTTAATAGAAGCTTTCTCTTCTAGAATGATCTTCCTCTAGAAGTTTCCTTAGAAGATAGAAATAGTATAAATAAGAGTAGGAGGTATTGAATAGCATGTCTTGAGAATTATTGTAATAGAGTTGTGCTACTTTGTTGGAGGTCTCCCCCTCGAAGAAGAAAGTGAACATTGTTCCCTATCAATAAGGTATTATTTTGGTGTTGAGGTTTCATCTATTGTGTTGTTCCATTGTTATTCTTTGCAATATTTATGTTTTGGCTATTATAATAGATTTGGTACCTTACACTCAATCATAAGCCGATAATACCCTCAAGAGGCCATGTTGTTTTTTGAGGAATATTTCTTGGCCTTATATGGTTAGAAGCTTCCTTTAGGGATTAACATTCATGTTTCCTCCCCTAACTATGTCCACAGCCCCAATACCCATATCTAATGCTAAACAATGGTAGTGGAACCTATATACCTAATTAGAGGAAAAGGATATCCTCGATAGGTCATTTGTGGTGGTTCAAAGTGTTATTCTCGACCTCAAAAGCCTATAATATTTCTTTAGGGCCTAACTCTTGGAGTTTTTCCTTGAACCATATTTAGGTTTCAAATATTCATATTCAATGTTCAAAAACTCATAATGTTGACTATCCCCTTTCTGAGACCAAGGATACCCTAGAAAGGTCATTTTTTGTGGGTCAAGATGTCATTAATGGCCTTAGATTCCTAGAAGCTTCCTTTATGACCTAAGGCTCATGTTTCCTCTCTCAATCATACCCAAACACCCAAGACCCATACCCAATGCTTAAAATACCATAGCAATGCCCATGTCCCCACTTTAAGGCTAAATATCCCCTCGAGAGGTCATCTATGCTCATTTGAGGTGTCATTTGTGATCCTTGATCTCTAGAATTTTCCTAAGACCTCAAGAAGTTAAGTGTGGTGGTTGGAGGTGTCATGTTTGTCCCTAGTTACAAGCTTTGTACATTAGCTAAGGCTTGGGTTTTCCTCCTAGACCATAGCAAGGCACTTCACCTTTATTGGTCTTGTTCATGGAACTTGAGCGTGAGAAGCTATGTTTAGGTTTGAAGGTTATTGTTTCCCTTCATTGACCAATGTCAAGGGCCTTAGGATGTTGTTTCCCTAGCATGACTATGGTCAATGCCTCCATACCTAACTATGTTGTGTGAAACATCTTAATGGCACACATATCCAACTACAAGAGAAAATAACCCTTAATGAGGGTTCATATCATTATTTCTATGGTTTATTCACGACCCTTAAGCTCAAGAAGGTTCAAGAAGGATAGAACATATTCTTGTTATACCTCTAGACACGTTATTTGTGCACAAGTATGCTTAGTCACAATAGTGTAGGTATGCTCCAGACTGGGATTAACAACTTTAACATAAGTGTTTGTCTATGAACTGCACACACATATAGAGTCGACTATGCAGATTCCAAATATATAATTTAAAAAAATAAATGATATTGTTTATTCATCTTTTATTAATATCCATAGTATAAATTTTTATTGTACATGGCCTTGTAATTTTAAGGATATAGTGACTTTCATAATTTAAAAAAATGTATTTAATTTATATTATAAATTTTAAAAAAAATAGCCATGCACAAAACAAGGTATTTTCTATAATTCTACAAAAAAAAATTAAGGAAATTCTATCATTTAAGTACTCAACACTCATTAATGGGAACATGTGCATTATATTTTGCATGAAAAATAACATACCATTTTTAGAGAAACTCAAATTTTATAGTCATACACAAATTCTAAAAGCTAATTCAATTTCCTACATTTGAGATTTTTACACCATATTCAAATACATTGTAAAAGTATGTAGAATCATCACTCAAATTTAATAGATTGTTGTTTTCCATGTTTACATTTCCATTAACCCTTTATGAATTTTTTTATGTTTACATGTCTTGGAGATGATCATTAATATACTAAATTAATTATTACATTTATGTAATAATATTTAATAATAATGTATTAGTTTAATACATTAATTTATTATATTAATGTATATAAATTAATGATCTATTAAAATTTTAATGTAATGTATTACATTAATGTAATACAACAAAAATGAATAAATTAAAGTATTAATTTACATTAATGTATAATGTAAGATATTAATTGATTGAAATATTAATAATATAATTTATTAATTAATTAATACATAAATACAGTATTAATTAAATTATTAATTAACATTAATATATAATGTATTAACTAATTAATATATTCATACAATATTAATTAATACCATGCTAAAGTATTAATATAGACTACTAAAATAATACATCATTATAATAAAAAAAAAAAATACTTTTAATATATTAAATGCATTAATCAATACATTAATAAATTATTAATACTTTAAAACATGAATAAAATATTAATTAGATTATAACATAGTACATTAATAATACATCAATAAAATAGTTATACATTAAGCTTAATTATGTTAGTAATATATTATTAAATTAATATATTAATATAGTAAAATAATATATTAATACATTAAAGTAATACATTAATAGTATTATTTTTAATACATTAATAATATTAATAAATTAATATTATTAATACATTAATTATATTAATACATTAACACTAATGATAACTTTTTACATAAATGCAATGTATAAATTAAAATATTTATTAACATTAATGTATTAATTAATTGCAAAATTAATAATGTAATGTATTAAATAATTAACACATTTATACAATATTAATTAAGACAATGCTAAAGTATTAATCTACTAATAAAGTAATAAAGTAGAAATACATTAAGGATACATTATTGCATTAATATATAATGTAAAAACTAAAGTATTAAAGCATTAATGCATAATGTAACATTTTAAATTACTAACACATTAATATAATAATTCAGAATGACCTTGGTTCACTATGGTTGACCATGATCATGATTTCTTATGGTTGAGAATGATCATGGTTTATTATGGTTAGCTAGACCTTAGTTGACTTTGGGAAGGAAAGGTTGACTATGATTGATTGTGGTTATCCTTCACCATGGTTGAATGTTGTTGACCATGGCCATGGTTGACTATGGTTGACCAGGGTTTATTATGGTCAACCATACCCATGGTTGAATTTTTTTTACCATGCAGATTTGATTATGGTGGGCCATGTTGTTTATGTTTAACCATTGACTTAATGACGTTAGCAATACGTTATTAAATTATGACTACATCAATAATACTTTATTGCATTAACATAATGTAAAAAATAAACTATTAATACATTAAAGTATAATGTAACATTTCAAATTATTAACTCATTTATACAATAATTGGCAATGATTTGGGTTCACTATGGTTGACCATGACCATGGTTGACAATGGTTGACCATGGTTTATTATGGTCGACCATACCCATAGTTGACCTTCATTTACCATGTGGATCTGATTATGGTGGGCCATGTTGATTATGTTTAACCATAGTTTACTATGGAACTACTACATTGCATTGTTGATCATGTTTTGTTCGTCATATTGCAGCATTAGATTTTGTTCATCCCATTGTGACATCAACTTTTGTCCCTCACATTGTGACATCAACTTTTCTTCGTCACATGAGATCGTAATATTATGGTCATCAAGTTACGACGAACGATTTTTTTGGGTCACATTACGGTATTGGAATAAGTTTGTCACAATCCAATAATGGGCTATGTTCATCACATTGTGATGTTGGGAAATGTTCGTCTCAGTGCAATGTTGGTCTATGTTTGTCACATTGCCACATTCAATTGTCTATATCACATTTCGACAATGGGTTTTGTTCATCTCATTCTGATGTTTCGAAATATCTGTCACAATGTGACGTCAGGATATGGGCGTCATATTCGAGCATGAGGTTATGTTCGTCACATTGCGACATTACTATGGTTGGTAGATTGCAACGTTATTATGTTCAACACATTACGACGTTTGGAAATGTTTGGCACATTGCGACCTCAGGATATATGTGTGACATTGCGATGACAAGGCGATAAACACCACATTGCTACATCTGGAAATGTATGTCATAATGCGACATTAGGATATGTGCATCACATTGAAACATATTAATGTATAATTTATAATGTAATGTATTAATTAATTGATACATTAATAATGTAATGTATTCATTCATTGATACATTTATACAATACGGTGCTAAAGTATTAATACACAAATAAAGTAATACATTAATAATACATTGTTAGAGAAACAATACAAAAAAATACATTTTAAACATTTAATACATTTAACATATTAAATTCATTAATAAATACATTGCTAACCTATTAATATTTGAAAAAAATAATAAAGTATTAATACATTAATGTATAATGTAACGTACTAATTAATTGATACATTAGCAATGTAATGTCTGAATTAATTAACACATTTATACAATGTTAATTAATACAATGCTAGATTGTTAATACACTAATAAAGTAATATGCTAATAATACATTATTAGAGTACTAATAGAAAAAAATAGATTTTATACATTAATTAAAAAATTACTAAAGTATTTATACATTAAAACATTATTGAATTATTAATACACTGATAAAGTGGTAATACATTATTAAAGTATTAATACATTAATAATACATTATTGCATTAATCAAATGTAAAAATTAAAATATGAATACTTTAATGTATAATGTAAGATGTTAAATTATTAATACAATAATACATCACTTGACAATGAGCATGGTTCACTATGATTGACCATGACCATGGTTTCTTACGGTTGACCATGAGCATGGTTAACTTTGGTAGAGCTTGGTTGACAATGGGAAGGAAAGGTTGACTATGATTGATCATGGTTGTCCTTCACCATGGTTGATTGTGGTTAACCATCACCATGGTTGACTATGGTTGACCAAGGTTTATTATGGCTGACCATGCCCACGACATTCCTTCATTGACCATGTGGATCTGATTATGGTGGAGCATGTTGATTATGTCTAACCATAGTTTACTATGGCACTATTGCATTGTAATGTTGATCATGTTTTGTTTGTCTCATTGCGACATCAGATTTTTTTCATCACATTGTGACAACTTTTCTTCGTCATATGAGATCGTAAGGTTATGGTCATAAAATTACTATGAATATTTTTTATTGTCACATTTTCGTATGGTGTTGGAATAGGTTTCTCACTGTCCGATTGTGGGCTATGTTCATTGTAATAAACCCTAAATTTGCCAAATAAAAAAAACAAATATGAGGAACATTAATCTTCAATTTATTCTAGAAGACTTGTAGTTAAGAGAAGTAGGTATTTATCATCATTGCTAATTTCTGTGAGATTCCTATGTTTTGACTATTAGAACGATGAACGATCAATTCATGAACATTTATACTCCAACTTAACTCACACTGAACAAAACTTCTATACGAATAATCTTCACATTCTAACATCCACCCTTTTATAGCCCCTTCAATCCTAAAGCTATTCTAATACTTATATATATATATATATATATATATATGTTATATTAGACTTAAGATTCATAAACCTATACTCTTCCCTAAGTATAGGCTCCCATTTGACCTTTCGAAATAAAACTCCTAAACCATAGACTATATCCCCATTATAAAGGGATTGAGAGTGTACACCCTTAGTGAAAATGTTATCATCTTAGAATAAGGTGTTTAAACATTACTTCACATGGCCATATAACTCAAATGACCCCCTGTGATTATTGGTTGTGTATAGGTCTTTTGATTACTATTAACATAAAGGTTTTGATAACAAGCTTATCCATAACAAATTGTTTAGCCCTGCCTTAGCTGAATGATAAGGTTTAGAGTTTGACGGTCCTGTGTATCATGCCATGAATGAACTATCCTTTACTTCGCATTAACTTAGTATGAAACAAAGGGGTTTTCTATCAGTCATGAGTTAAACCTATGAACAACCCATTAATGGAGACCCTGCGAATGTGACACCCAAGGCTATCACTAGACCCCTCGTCCAATACGATCGCACCATCTCTACCCCATCACATGGCCTGAGCTGGTCCTCATACTACCACCATTAAATCTGTGTAGTAAGGGTTTACAGGACTAGATGAGTTTTCATTTTTGTGAAGTCGTCGAAGTAGCTTTGTGTTTTTCTCAGTGAGGGAGGTCGGTGACCTGGAGAAACTTTTTCCTAGTGGAAGTATGCAAGTCTACCCGACTACCCTGGTAAGTCCATAATGCTCCTGTGTTCTAGTAGTTGGATGGAACCTTTGGGGTTTCAATATACTGGAAGAAAACACTCTGTACTGTAAAATTTTTACGACTTTCAATGAAGGTCTTTCCCATTATCGCTATTCTTTTCTTAACTCCTTGGACTATTCTCGGCCCTAGATAAATATACTTCTCATTTCTTTTATTCTAACCCTTTCTGAAAAAGGTTCGGTGCTTTGCCTTTTTGTTTCCGACTTCAACTATTTTGCATAGGCATTTATCTAGGTTAACGTATAGGTATTTTACTCTTAAGGTTTTCGTTGTCCCTCTACTTTATTTTATGGGTTCCCTAATTTTATGCACGATGACCTTGTGTTGCCAGTTATACTCTAATTGGGTGAAACAATTTCCTTTTGATAATCTATTATGACATTTCTTGCCTCTGTTGGGTATTTTCATACTAAGTTTTTTTGGGGAGTCCACCATTATGTAGGTTCTATCAGATCACTAGCGGATTCTTATGACTGAAATATCTCTTAAAGCATTATTATATTTCCATTCGATATATATATATATAAAGTGGAAATTTTGTGCCCCGAACAATTCGTTAAAAACTATTCCGCAACAAACAAATATTTGAGTCTGTAATTAAATTTGGGTTATCGTCATTCATTCAGATATTCTCGTTGTGTGTGTGTGGTAAATACCAGTTGAAGCCTAGTATTCTGCATGAATGTTAACTCTATATTTAAACTTTGATTAAATGCATCCTCTTCACCATAGACATTTAGTCCATGCTAGAGTTTGGTAAATTTATTTGGCATATAGCATATAACTATGTGTTTAAAGTTTTTGATACTTTGACTTGATTCATGCATTCGATCTACACATACCAAGTGAACCCTTTTGCAAATCGGATTTGCAATTTCTATGGTATTATTATTGTTTACTTGTTTAATTTTCCTAAAATCTTTTCTTTAATCAATTTGGTAGCCAATCTAATGATGGGACCCTGTTTTGCTGCAAGGGTACCCATCAGGCTTTCAAGTTCACTCCTCCCCTTTCAGTGTGTCGATGGATCGCGAGTATGGATGGGAGTTTTCCTGTGATAATTCAAGATAAGTATTAGCCTGTACGATGATACCTTCATTGTCTTATATGTTTTACCTTTAAAGGTTTAAGTTTGTTTGGTTTCTATTCGACGCTAAGAAGAATCGGCTTGTCTTTCTTGCAGGTTATCAAATCACTACAATGGATCAAAACCAGGCCTTGTTCAAGAAATGTACTCAGGTTTCATTTTACCGCTCTTAAGAGAGTGCCCTAAATTTCTAATAAAAGATACGATTTTGATCTAGGAAATAATCAGCACGGGCAAGATTTTTCAGGTTCATAAAGATGGTCGATCCATTATCTCCGTATCTTCAGTTTAAAGAAAAGACATAAGGACCAAAACTTTGTTGTTATGTAATAAGATGATATGAGTAGGACTATACCATTGTTTATAATTGAATAGTCGACTTATATGGAATCTCTATTAGTCAATTCTTTGTTTCGGTCTCATACTTATATAGAAGTTGGAACAATTTTATTATTTGTTAATAAAGTTGTGTAATTCGAACTTATCAAAAAATATGTGCATACAAAATATAGGGTATCATAATTCATCGGGCTTTCGCTCCTCTAGTATTTCATTCCATAACTTCGTTTGTGATTAGTTATACTATTCGTTTTCCATTATATTATTTCTAGAACTTGGTTTATGACTAGTTAGATTATTCTCTTTCCATCATTTCATTTCTAGAACTTTTTTTATGATTAGTTAGATTGTTTGCCTTCCATTATATTATTAGTACCTGGTGGTGTGCATACATTAGGCATTTCAATGAGTCATGCAAATTGGTATAGTTGTCTATATATATATATATATATCTTCATACACAATTACTTCCTATTGTGTGTAATCATTCCAACGTTAATTTAATTCGTTAGAGAAAATCATCCAGAATTGAGGGATGACCCACAGAGATATGTTTGTACGTATAGGTATGTAAAGGTTTTAAATATAAGATTTACTTCCATAATAGTTTTTGCACAATCTAAAGTTCACTTGGAAAATGGAATAACCAGATTTATATGATTCACCGATCTGGTAGTGATTTCTAACACGGTATATTGAAATAATATTTTATTTAACAGAGATATATATCCTAATAGATTCCATAATTTGATTCCATTCCAACCAAGATACATAGAAGGGTTTGTTCAATGTCTATAATTAAATTGTAAGAGTTTTTCCTACATTTCATTTCATTCCATCATAATTTAATAAAAACAGAGCAATTCATTCATATTTAAATAGATGCAATTCTATCATCCAATAATTCAAATAAGATTTGGACAGAGAAGGAGTGTATAGAAATATCTAAACAATTTCCGAACAACAAATGGAACAACCAAGTTCCCCCCAACCTTATAACAAAACAACCAATTTACTTGTCCCGTTCACCCCCTAGCTTGACCATGAATCCATGAGGGAAAAATCATAACTCCTCCTCAGCAATAGTGCTTCAATTTCAATATCTTCCCCTTGCCTCACCCTCAGAAAGTAGTGTTCATAAAAACAAGATATAATTATTTCCCCGCATACTAGGCAGCGCCCTGCCTCCTCGCATATGCTATATATCCAAAAGCAATTGTGCCTAGGTATTTTTCCCTCCAAGTCCCAAATGGCCTCCTCGGGACTAAAGTGCTTCCATTGCACTTTTACCTAGGCAATGACTCTATTCTGAAGTATTATTTCTCTCCTGTCCAGAAAGCGCAGAGATTCCACTTGGAACTTGTCTTCTGGTTCCACCTGCACCAAGTTCCAATCGATCATATGATTATGGTCATGAACATAATTCTTTAACAGAGAAACATGAAATACATTATGAATTTTTAGATTGGTAGGAAGTGGAAGTTAGTATGTTATGGGTCCAATTCGAGCTAAGATCTCGAAAGGGCCACAAAACCTGGGTGCCAACTTGGAACAATTCCCTAGATTTAGCGAACTTCTTCTGGACTTGAATTTTAAATAGACGTGGTCTCCCACTCGAAATTCTAGGTGTCTTCTTTTCAGGTCTGCGTAAATTTTTTGTCTGTCCTACGCCTCTTTTAAGTTTTACTGCACTTTTCTTATCATGCTCTCCATTTCCTGGAGCATCTCTGGTCTCACCATGAGTCTGTTAAATGGGTTATCCCTCTAATCAGAGCTGTACACTTTCTGTCGTAAAGTACTTCAAAGGGGCTCATCTTAGACGAAATTTGGTAACCATTGTTGTATGCAAATTCCACCAAGTGTAGGTAGTCTTCCCACTTGCTTGGTTTTGTTCTTACGTACATGCGTAGCATATATTCTATGATTTGTTTTGTTCGTTCAGTCTTCCCATCCGTTTGTGGATGATAACTTGTGATGAAATTCAAGTTAGTATTTAATCGTGCAAACAATTCTTTCCAAAAAGAAGATGTAAATTTTATGTCTCTATCCGAAATCACCATTTTAGGAATACCATGCAGTCTAAAATTTTCTTTCATGAATATTTCAGTGATGTTAATAGCTTTAAAAGTAGACTTTACAAGAATAAAGTGTGCATAATTACTAAGCTTATCGATTACCACCATAATTGAATCATTATGTTTTTGAGTTCTAGGCAAACCTATAATAAATTCCAGTGATATAGTCTCCCATTTCCATTCCGGCACAAGTAAGGGATGCAAGAGGCTGGCTAGATGTTGGTGTTCAGATTTCACCTGCTGACAATATTGACACTTAGCTAAGTATTCTGATGTTTCGCCCTTCATATTGGGCCAATAGAATAACTTCCTTAGTGTTGTTACCGTTTTTTGGTATCCCAGGTGACCGAAATATGGTTTCTTGTGTACTTCGTCCAAAACTGTTAACTTTAATTCTATTGAATCTAGTATGTATATTTTGTTTTTAAATTGTACTAGACCATTTCTCTCCAAACTCAAATCTGTTTTGTCTGAAATTTCCGTATTATTTCGTAATTTTGCCACTGTTTTAGTGTAATTCTCATCGTTATTACCTGCATCCTTTATCCTCTGTTCAAAATCGCTTTCTTTCCTGCTAATGTTTATTTCAAATAGCCCATGAACTCTTCTTCTTAGGGCATCAACCACCTTATTTTCCTTACCCTTGATATGTCTTACCTCAAAGTCAAATTCGCTCAAGAAGGCTAGCCATCTTGCTTTCCTTGCATTAAGGTCTAGTTGACTAAACAAAAATTTCACACCACCGTTATCCGTCAATAACATAAATGTTTTTCCCATTATGTAGTGCCACCACATCTTTAAGGCATGTATTACAACTGCCAACTCTAAGTCATGAGTGATGTAGTTTCGTTCGTTCTCCTTCAGTTTTCGAGAATCATAAAAAATAACGTGCCTTTATTGAGTTAGGGAACCACCTAGTCCTTATTTGCTCACATCTACACAGACTGTGAAGTCTTTTTCCGGATCTTCTACCTTTAAAATGGGCATGGTTGTTAACAATTCCTTTAACTTATTAAAACTGTCCTCACATTTCTGTGACCAATTAAACTTAGTTCCCTTCTTTTGTAATGATGTGATAGGGTATGTAGTCTTGGAAAACCCCTCTATAAATCTGCGTTAATATCCAGTGATTCCCATGAATGACCGGATGTCTGCTACATCCTCCAGAATCGACCATTCCATGATGGATCTTATTTTATCAGGGTCGACTCCAATACCTTCCTCAGATATTACATGTCCTAGGTACTGTATTTTCTTATGATAAAAGTCCCATTTATCGAATTTGTCATACATTTTGTGTTTTCTCAAAGTTTTTCGAACTATCCTTAGGTGCTCTTTGTGTTCTTCTTTTGTTTTAGAATACACTAGGATATCACCAATAAATATCAAAACAAACTTTTCTAAGTACTAGCTGAAAATACTATTCATTAAACACATAAATGTGGTTGGTGCATTAGTGAGTCCAAACGGTATAACAACAAATTTGTAATGTCCATATGTATTTCTGAAGGTTGTTTTACTTATGTCCTCATATTTTATTCTAACCCGGTGATAACCAGATTTTAAATCCAATTTAGAAAAATTATTTGCCCCACCTACTTGATTGAACAAATCATTGATCCTAGGTAAGGGGTACTTGTTATTAATAGTCATTTGGTTTAATTTTTTGTAATCAATGCATAATCTCAGAGTTCTATCTTTCTTTTTAACAAAAAGGACTAGTGCTCCCCATGGTGAAACACTCAGTCTGATATGTTCTTTATCCAATAATTCTTATAGTTGAATTTTTAATTCTGTTAATTCTGGTAAGCTCATTCGGTAGGGTGCTTTAGATATAAGGGTTGAGCCAGGTAGTAGGTCGATAGATAATTCTATCTCTCTCCTTGGGGGTAATTCAGGTATCTCATCAACAAACACATCTCTGAGATCATGCAAGACAACAAAATCCTCCAAGCTAGGTTTATTTTCCTTTTCCAACAGATTTGTTACTTGGATGGCATAAATTTGACAACCCTTTCTCATGCATTTCTTAAATTGCATTGTTGAACTCTATCTAACTGAGATTTGTTTTTGTATACCTTGAACTGTCCTAACAGTATCTTTTTCGTCTTCATACTTGAGTGATTTTTCATAACAATCTAACACTTCTTTATTCATTTCTAACCAATCCATTATGATAATTATGTCATAATATCCTAATGGAAGAATGTTCAGATTTGTCTTTGTGTTTTGACAACCTAAACTAAACTCACAATAAAAAATCAAATCAACTACTTTTCTTTTTGTTCCTGTTGCTAGTTGTACTAGCCAATATTTTTCATGTCTTGTTTTCTTAAGTTTATTTGAATCCACTACAACAGGAGTGATGTAACTCAACATAGCTCCTGGATCAATTAAAACAGAAATACAAGTATTGTTAATTTTACCTTCAATTTCCACTACATTGGATTGGTGGTCATCTTGTCCGCCGTCCATAGCTGCATTGATCCGATGTAATATTTTGCCCACATGTCACATTGTAGAGGCTTCATGTAGGTTGTGAACCATAGTCCTGGATGTTGAAGTTAAATGTGGGCAGTTTCTCCTTAGGTGAGGTTCTCCACATTCCCGGCATTTTAACAGTTCATGGGGGTTGTCCCCAAACTTCTTTGTTCCAAGATTAACTGTCTTACCACCTCCTTAGGTGTTCTGGTTGTTGGAGTGAAAATATTTCCTTGGAAAACTCTTTGTTGCACTCTGAAAAGGGGTTGGCTAATATCCCTTCTTCTGCTAGTTCATTCGTTCTTGTTTCTTGTCTTTCCAATCCTTGGGAAATTCTGACCGTTGTTTGTATTGGTAGTAGCACATGTGGGCTTCTTGAAAAAATCACTCAAGGACTTGGGATTATCGAATTCAATTCTATCCTTATACAGCTATGGTAAACAACTTAGGAACCATTGGATTTTTACCTTGCCCTCTCGGATATAAGGCACAAATCTCAGTAATTCCAGGAATTTGTTTATCAGGTCATCCATAGCCATTTGACCGAGTCGCAACTCATAAAACTCTTTACTTTTTATTTCATATTAACTTTTAGATAAATATTGTTTCTTAAAGTACTTCTTAAAATCCAACCATTCCATCTATTTTTCCTTTAGTCCCTTGGCCAGCTTCAGGTCCTGCCACCATATGCTAAATTTTCCTTTCAGATTATAGATGGCCATTCTAACCTTCATATTGTTGGAATAGTTGCATATATGGAAATACTTATTAATGTAGAATAACCATGTTTCAGCTTCCTCTCCTATTATGGATTCCGCGTCAAAGGTAGATGGTTTGATTTTCTTAAACTCTCCCTCAAGGTGATCTACCTATTTTCTCTTTCTTCCTATTTTTGTTTTATCTTTAGCTGAAGGTGTACCTTCAGACGAGTTGTCCCCTTTTTATGCTTCAGGGCCAGAATTCTTCGAGGCCCTTTTGCTGACCTCTTCTTTCTGGTTATCGTCCTTTGGGATCTTATTTTTCACTATACTTCATAACATGACTTCATTTATTTCCTGCTGTTTCTATTGTGCATTTTCCAGTTTCTCATTGTCTTCCTTGAAAACTTGCAGCTCCATAATGAGATTTCTCATCGTTTCTAGAACTTCGGTAGGTGAGATTTTGTCATTGTTCTACCTCTAATCTTCAGGAGGCCTTTTCTCAGGATTCTCCTTGAGTCTAATCTCTGCTTCATCTTGTGCTACCATGATCAGAACATAAAAAAATGTTTTTTGTTTGTAATAGTAATTGTTTTGTTAGTTTTACATAAACCGGAAAAATATGTGCTAAGTAAATATTTTGGCCCTGCTTAAGTTCCAAGTGTTGTAACCTTTGCTCTGATACCATATGTAATGTACCCCAAATTTTCCAAATAATTTTTTTTTTATGAGGAACATTAATCTTCAATTTATTCTAGAAAACTTGTAGTTAAGAGAAGTAGGTATTTATCATCATTGTTAATTTCTACGAGATTCCTATGTTCTGGCTATCATAATGATGAACGATCATTTCATGAAAATTTCTACTCCAACTTAACTCACACTGAACAAAACTTCTATACGAATAATATCCGCATTCTAACATCCACCCTTTTATAACCCCTTCAATCCTAAAGCTATTCTAATACTTATATATATATGTTGTATTAGACTTAGGATTCATAAACCTATACTCTTCCCTAAGTGTAGGCTCCCATGCTTTCACACAAGGACAAACCTTATTTGACCTTTCGAATTAAAACTCCTATACCATAGACTATATCCCCATTATAAAGGGATCAGGAGTGTACACCCTTAGAGAAAATGTTATCGACTTAGCATAAGGTGTTTAAACGTTACTTCACATGTTCAAATAACTTGAACAACCCCCCGTGATTACTGGTTATGTATAGGTCTTCCGATTACTATTAACATAAAGGTTTTGATAACAAGATTATCCATAAAAAAATTGTTTAGTCCTACCTTAACTTAATGATAACGATTATAGTTTGACAGTCCTGTGTATCGTGCCATGAATGAATTTCCCTTTACTTTGCATTAACTTAGTATGAAACGAAGGGGTTTTCTGCCAGTCGTGAGTTAAACCTCTAAACGACCCATTAATGGAGACCCTACAAGTGTGACACCTGAGGCTATCACTAAACCCCTCGTCCAATACGATCACACCATCTCTGCCCCATTGTGACATCCCCAAAAATAAAGTATTTTCAAAATTCAAAATTTGTTAGAAAACTATTCCGTTTTTAGTAAATTCAAATTTGGAAAAAAAATTTCGTTTATGGCAAATCTGAATTTTGAATTTGATAAATTGTAATTAATTGCTATGATTGTTGGGAAGAGACCTGATCTGACCTAACTAACTATCTGACTATGACACTTGTATGTAAACAAAATATTATTTTATTTATTGCAGGAGGACAAATGAAACAACCATGTTAAATTTAATTGACCATGACTCCATGAGTAGGGAACATGTTGGAACTACCTCTGGGATGATTGTTACAAGTGGAAAATCAAGGATTTGGCCATTGGCAGCCCTTGAAAATCAGAGATTTAGAAAGCTGCAAAAATTCACAAGGGAGGGAAAAAGACCTAGGCAAAAAGATTTTATTGATAAATAGCATATGTGAGGAGGCAGGACGCTGTCGAGTATGTGGGAAAGGAGACTACTATTTTTTTTTCTTGTTGTTATGAACACTATTGATTGAGTGTGAGGCAAGAGGAGTCTACAGAAGCTGAGATATATTTTTGAGGAGGGGGTTATGAGTTCGCCCTCATGGGTTCATGGTCAAGCTAGGGGGTGAATAAGGCAAGTAGTTTGGCTGCCCTATTCTATGGTTGGGAGGAACGTGGTTGTTCCTTTTGTATTCCAGTGAGCTGTTTCAGATATGCAATATTCCCTTCTCTGATTGAGTGTTTACTTCTAATTGTTGTAATACATCTGTTTGATTTACCGCATGTCTGCTGAGATGTTTTGAGTTGCATCTAAATTGAATTATTTATATCTTTGTGGAAGGAATTAGTTACAGAAATAGCATAATTATTAAAGTATGTATGGATATAATAGTCTGAGCAAAAATGGTTCGATTATATGAATATGTGCAGTACAGATTCCTACAGAATAGTTTTATAAATTATTTCTGAAATCACTTTCTGGGCAGTCCTTATGATTGAATTAGAATCAGTAAGAAAACTAGGAATTTATTTGATTTCTTCCTAGAATAATCTAATGGATTTGTGTGATTAAATTCTGGAGGTAACTTCTGTCTGTGATTGGATTTCCATTAAAATAGAGGTATTTCCTGTACATCGAAATTTCTGGTGTCTACATTTAGGCATGAATAGGTTGAAACTAGTCTAAATACATGAAGTAAGCATTTTCAGCAAGTGCAAATTCAGATGTATAAACGAATTAGGGACACTATTTGCCACTTCGTATAGACCTTGAGCCACTCTGAGTCAATGGAATTTCATGATAGATTGGTAACAAGTATATATCTAATTACTATTGGTAGGCATGATAAGGAAATGCAAAAGTATAATGACTACATAGACAAACACGTGTATATAGCTATATGCATGTATGTTTTAGTAAGAAGTTTCTCCCATGCTCTGAATATGATAATATTTGATAGACACACAATCATAATGGGAATTAAATTGCGAAAGAGTGGGAATGATCTAGTTAAAGCAACAACTGATATATGATCATTCAATTTTTAAAACCGAACACAGAAGGCCAAACATAACAGTAAATCGATTTTCAAACATTGGAAACTCTTTTCTTTCTAGGGCGGGGTATACCAATGGTATAGTATAAAGTCGAACCACACAAGTAATAAGTACAACATTCGAATTTAAAAAACATAATTTATTTGACATAGATTAAGTTTCGAACGAATTTGAATAGGTTGTCTTTTAATAATTAAAGAAAACGAAGTATATTATACAATCAAGTAGACTCTTTACTTATTTACAGATTCAATACTTATACGGGAACTAGTGTTATGCCATTAATGGAAGTATGACCCAAGGGTTTACTCCAAAAAGAGATAAAGTAGACACAAATCTAGATACAACAGATCTAGTTGAATCATGATTCCCTTAGCCGACGGTAGAACCTGTAGAGTTAGCTGAGGGGTGAAAGGTTCGGAACCCGAATACCTTTTGAGCAGGGGAAGTGACGGGTATCCAGGACTTGTGTGGATGGATACCTTGCACATAAATAAAATCCAGTAAACTTTATCCTTTATTCAAGAAATAAGAATCGAGAAGAAGTAGATTGCAATAAGACTATAGGAGTTAAATCGAGGTTTCCCCTCTCAAGAAGATACCTATCTTGTTCATGTATGGGTTTGAATCCTTGCCTCATCACCTGTTATCTGTCTAGATGTTCAGGTCGAGGGAGGAGAATGCAGTACCATCTATGATGGGTCCTCGTAACAACAAGGCCCACCTTTAGTGACAATAAAAAGTCTTATAACGAAACCTATACTTTGAAAATAGTACAATCTTTGCTATAAGCAGAAACTGAAGTAATACTATAGACTTTTCACACAACATATCAAGATGGTTAAAGGGTTAGTTCTAAATCAGTTTTGAATAAAAAACTGTAACAAATAAATATACAAAATCAACAGTAATATCAAAGTCTTCGCACTATGGTTTTCAAAGTACAGAGATAAACTACCACCACGTCAAGATGACATAGCTTCGTGATACACATGGAAAGTTTTGCTACAGGAGTCGCAGTTAAATTATTCAGGGTATCACGGAAAAAAAAGACAACAATGATAATAGAGGGACCATCCGAGAGCCTAGTAAATCTACAGGATAGTGACTCCATCCATTTCGGGGAAGACAAAAGAAAATATGGAATATTACCTATCAAACCAGAATATTTGATATCCTTTTGAACCTTATATAGAACCAACCTACCTCTACAAGATTCTTTTAGAAAGATGATAATAATAATAATGAAGAACAAGACGGTATGCATACTGTGTCTTATGCTTTTCGCTGTGAAAATTTATAAAATAAAGAGAAAAACCCATCTGCATCACTTATTGGAGGAGAGGCGTATGCTTCAAACAACCCTAACTCCAAAAGACTCCAGTGAATATTATAGAGGGATCCAAATGCCTAACCAGGAATGGATATTGACAATCCCAAGGAGGAAATCGTTTTCCCAGGATAACAGGCGATCTTTCGAAAGTTTTGCAGAGAAATCGCCACAAGGTAGAGCACAACAGAGGAAAGGAAATCACTACAGAAACTGACGAAAACAACACAACACCTAACATTAATTCTGAAGGCTTACATCTTCATGTTGTTTATCTATCTCGGTAGTGTGTCTTAAAAGACTTACCAGAGCCAAGGGCCGTGTCGGTAGTTACACCATGGGAAACCTCCTTCACTCACGATAGTTTTCACGTCTAAAATTGGGGTATGACGACCCTCTTCGTGAAGACTCAGGAATGAAAAAGAAGAAAACCTATTCTAACCCTAAGTGGTGCCTTGTCGCCTCGTAGTAAATGTAGGGAGTGCAGAGGAAATATTGCCACGTGACAATGGCAGAGTGAATATGACACCTTGGGGTATGGAGCCAATAACTACAAGGGAATTCGTAGGCAACCTTAAATGAAGTTACAAAACTGTAAACTTTGGTGACAGTAATCCTTCTCGTACACTTAAAGAAGGATTTCAATGGGACACCACCATAACTCGAGTTAAACCATTCTTTTCCACCCTGTGTAAATCCGAGACAACGGTTAGATCCTAGATGTCAGCATCCCACTGGCCTTTGGAATCTCATAATTTCATTCCATCAACCTTCATTTCTAAAAAACTATAAATTAACCAAGACTTGGTAGTTAGGTTGATCTCGATTATTTTCGGCACGAAATGAGATTGGAGATGTAATAAAGAAATGCACAGAGATATCACAGATATTCAATAATATAACAAAAATATATCAGAGATGTAACCATAAACCTAGAGGTACAGTAATACATGATTTCTATTAATGAAAGAAATGTACAAAGACTGTAAAAATATAGAGTGAAAGACTCACTAGAATGGTGGCAACTTATCTCTGAGAAGAGATGTGACAGCTACTCACATTCACAAAAAGATGATTAAAATGAGGCTCTAAAGGCCTTTTTACAATAAGCAGGAATGCAAAAAACCATAGACATCCAAAAACCTAACCTTAGGAGATGAATCTCCAAAAGTCATGTGGGCCCCATTTGGGTAAGTGAGTACATCAATTTCCCGGGGTCGTAGCTTTTGCATATGATCTCCGTTTTAGGTGTTTGATAGCTCATTGGAAAGGTATCATCGAGGATATTCATTTTGGGGCTCGATCATGCCTTTGGCTATTATTAAGAACCTTGATCTTGAAAAACTTCATTTGGGCCCTCAAAATGGCCCCAGAAGTTAAAACTTGCTAAAAATAGTAAATTGCCAAAATTGCCAAAACACTGTTTTGAGTGAGTTGGAAAAGGTGGGTGGCCACCGATATCCACTTGGATCAATCCTCCCTCCTTAGGAAGCAATGGTCTCCATTGCATTGA
>JASDQU011247303.1:11133-21399 GCA_032191745.1 Picea mariana
CGATTATGAAGACATCGAAGAGGACAAGAAAGTGAGGCATGCCGTCACGAAGCTGAAGGGACATGCAGCCTTATGGTGGGACGAGTTGCAAGCAGACAAGCGTTCCAAAGGCAAACAAAAGATCAAAAGTTGGGATCGGATGATCGCTAAGATGAAGGCAAAGTTCATTCCGAGAGACTATCATATCACTCTGTTTAGGTGGATGCAGAACCCGAGGAATAAGTTGATGACGGTGAAAGAGTACACCGAGGAGTTCTACAGACTCAACATCTGAGCTGGTCATCGGGAGAGTGATGACGAAAAGGTGGCGAGATACCTGAATGGTCTTAGGTACGACATTCAGGATGAATTGAGCATGGTCACCGTCCGAATGGTTGAGGAAGCGTACTAGATGGCTTTGAAAGCTGAGGAGAAGCTGAGCCGCAAGCAGGGACAGCGAGGGCGAGGCAGAAGCCATCCCAGAAGCAAGACAGTTACCCAAGAGAAAACTCAGAAGTCCAAGGAGGATTGGAAGAGGCCTCAGGGAAAAACTGAGAGAGGTGGGACCTCACAGTAGAAGCAGCAAACTTCTGAGCCGAGGAGGCAGCAAGGTGATCAGCAAGGAGCATATGCTGACGCCAACACATTTCCTCGTACCCGAGGTAGAGGACGAGGTCGAGGAGGAGTTATCATGTGTTTTACATGTGGTAAGGACGGCCATAAAGCCGTGGACTTTCCAGAGAGGAATGTGGACAGAGGAAAAGCTCACATCGCTGAGGCATAAAAGCATGATGTTGAGAGTGAAGACGCAGACAACGGAAGATCGCTTGGGATGCATAAAATCCTTTTGAAGCCTGAGAAGGAGGTGGAGAGCGCAGTGTAGAGGAGCAGACTGTTCAGAACGGCTTGTACAGCCAAGGACAGGAAATGCAAAGTCATAATTGACAGTGGGAGCACTGACAATCTCATTTTGACCGAGATGGTGGAGAAATTGGAGCTAGAGACAACTAAGCACCCGAGCCCGTATAAAGTCTCGTGGTTACAGAAAGGAAACCGGGTAAGTGTCACTAAACAATGCTTAGTTAAATTTAAAATTGGGAATTATCATGATGAGATCCTGTGCAACGTCATTCCCATGGACGTATGTCACATATTGTTGGGAAGACCATGGCAATATGATCGGAATGTTGTTCATGACAGGAGAATGAACACATACACTTTAGAGAAAAACTGCTGCCGATAAAAGATAAGGAAGTAAAGCCAGAAGCTAGCAGCACGATACTTCTCATGAGTGGGAAGGAGCTTTTTACAGAGCTGGAGAAGAATGAAGATTCATAGTTCTTTGTTGTCAGGAAGCCAAGGATTGTCCTGACAAACACAAGAGTGGACGACTTGCCAGAGGAGATTCAGCAACTGCTGGGAGAGTTTGTTGATATCATCATGGACGAACTACCTCGTTCGTTGCCACCGATGAGGAGTGTGAGTCACCACATTGACCTCATACCCGAAGCAAGTCTACCAAATAAGGCAGCGTACAGGTTGACACCTCAGGAGAACGAGGAAGTCAAAAGGCAGGTACAAGATCTGCAGGACAAGGGACTAGTGAGAGAGAGTCTGAGTCCGTGTGTCGTTCCAACGGTACTAAGTCCGAAGAAGGATGGAGGCTGGAGAATGTGTACAGACTTCAGGGTGATAAATAAGATTACCATCAGGTACAGGTTTCCACTGCCAAGAATGGACGACTTGATGGATTGCCTGAGTGGGGAAAATTACTTCTCCAAGATAGATCTCAAGAGTGGATACCATCAGATCCGGATGAGAGAGGGAGATGAGTGGAAGACAACATTCAAAACAAACGAGGGTTTGTACGAATGGCTGGTCATGCCGTTTGGGCTGACAAACGCGCCTACCACATTTATGCGACTGATGAACGAAGTCCTATGGGAATTCATTGGCAAGTTTGTTGTTGTGTATCTAGACGACATATTGATCTTCAGCAAAACAAGGGTTGAACACTTGAGGCATTTGGCCATTGTGATGAGAAGACTGCAGCAGGAAAAGTTGCTGATCAATTTGAAGAAGTGTTCCTTCATGCAGACGGAACTCATTTATTTGGGCTTTGTAATCTCGACAAATGAGTTTAAGATGCATCCTGAGAAGGTTGAAGTAATCAGGAATTGGCCATCGCCAAGAAATGTTTTTGAGGTAAGGAGATTTCACGATTTGGCAAGCTTCTACAGAAAATTCATTCGGAAATTTAGTGGAATCAGTGCCGCAATGATGGACACTGTGAAGAAGCGGCATAAGGTTTTCCATTGGACAGCAGAGGCTGAAATGAGCTTCAATTTGTTAAAGTGAAATATAACTGAGCGACCAGTGTTAGTGTTGCCAGATTTTCAGAAAACCTTCTAAGTGAAGTGTGATGCCAGTGGGTATGCTGTTGGAGGGGTTTTAAGTCAGGATGACAGACCTGTTGCATACTACAATGAGAAGTTGGATGATGCAAAAATGAAGTACTCCACATATGATAAAGAATTCTATGCCATTATCCAGGCCTTGAAAAAATGGAGGCATTATCTCATACCCAAGGAATTTGTTATGTACAGTGATAATCATGCGTTACAGTTCGTGAGTCAGCAAGAGAAGCTGAATCAGAAGCATGCAAAGTGGGTGGAATACATGCAAAATTTCACATTCGTGATCAAGCACATTTCGGGGACTGTGAACAAGGTAGCTGACGCCTTGAGCAGAAAGTGTTTATTGCTGCAGGAATTCAGGGTCAAAACCTTGGGTTTTGAAAATCTAAAGGATATGTATGCAGGTGACGCAAACTTTGGCGAGGCATACGAGGCAGCCGAGAACCCAATTCTCAGGGATAGGAGTCCGTGGATTGACTACCTGATCCAGGATGGATTGTTGTTCAAAGGCAATCAATTGTGCATTCCAGATTTCTCTATGAGAGAGAATTTGGTAAAGGAGAAGCACAGCGGGGGCTTAGCAGGTCATTTCAGACATGACAAAACATTCGCCAAGCTGAGCGAATCATATTTTTTGCCAGGCATGCGTGTAGATGTGAAGAGATTTGTTGACCGATGCAGGATTTGTCAACACGCGAAGGGAAGAAAACAGAACACAGGGTTATATCAGCCGTTGCCTGTACCCGAAAGGCCATGGGAGGCCATTAGCATGAATTTTGTGTTGGGTTTACCGAGAACTCAGCGAGGAGTTGATTCCATTTTTGTAGTGGTGGACAGGTTCTCAAAGATGGAACATTTCATTCCGTGTCATAAAACCAGTGATGCAACCCACATTGCCAATTTATTTTTCAGAGAGATTGTGCGACTGCATGGATTGCCGAGAAGCATAGTCTCGGATCGGGACACCAAGTTCGTAGGTGATTTTTGGAGGACGCTATCGAAAAAGTTGGGGAATGACTTAGCATTCAGTTCTACTTACCATCCGCAGACAGATGGGCAGACCGAAGTGGTCAACAGGAGCTTAGGGGATCTGTTAAGAGCTCTGGTGACGGAGCATCACACCAGTTGGGATCACATCCTACCACAGGCAAAATTCGCGTACAACGATTCAGTGAATCGAAGTACAGGTAAGAGCCCATTTCAGATTTTGTATGGGACACAGCCGAGAGGAGTTTCTGAGGTCAGGGAGCCATAACAGGCTGAAACTAGCAGCACGAGAGCTGAGGAATTCGCTGAAGCAATGCAAGAACTTCACACGCAGGTGAAGCAGCGATTGCAAAAATCGAATCAAGAGTACAAGCGCAGAGCCGATCAGAGGAAGAGGCAGCTTCAGTTTGAAGTTGGAGACATGGTTCTGGCGCACTTGAGAAAAGAAAGGTTCCCAAGGGGAACATACAACAAGCTCAAATTGAAAAAAATCGGGCCATGCAAAGTCTTGAAGAAATTCGGCGAGAATGCATATGAGCTTGAGTTTCCAGAGGGCATCGGTATATCTCCAATATTTAATGTCTCGGACCTATACCCATATAAGGCCAAATATGCAGGAGCGGGAAGTGTTGAGGAACTAGCCATCCAATGGCAGAGGCAGTTGCACAGAAGCCAGAGATGGAGTGCATACTAGATAAAAGAATTGAAAGGAAGACCAGGAGAAAGCAATATTTTGAATACCTGGTGAAATGGAAAAATCACCCAGTGGAGGATGCCAGCTGGGAAATAGAAGAAGTGATTCAGAGGCATGGTCAGACTGTGCAGGAGCTCATGGACAGGAGCCCATGAAATATTTTTGAGCCGAGGAGTAAGATGCAGGAGCATCCACACTTCATAAAGTGAGCCAGCGTGGAGGAAAGAGAAGAATAGCTGGACAGCACCAGCGCATACCTTTTTGAATTTCTTTGAAAAGATTGTTGCGCCGTCGTTTGAATGAATGCATTCATATGAAGCACACTTGTAATGTAATGTAGATAAGAAGGCATTTAACAGTTTTAAATGCTGGTAGATAGGGTTAGTTGTAGATTAGACAGTTTTTACTTCCAGGAGGGAAAACGAATATAGGCACCTTCCTTGTATAATTGATATTTATTATCCAGCATTAGGATAGAGGAGAAAGAAGAACCGAGCAGAGAGTTGTGAAGAAAACCCATGTACAGACATTGAATTAATAGGAAAGCTTTGATTCAATCTCATGGATGTGTTTTATCTCTGTGTGTTGTTGATATCATGCTGTTGCATGCTTCCTTCTTTTTATGCTTATCTTCTATATGTTGCATATGTGATTGCATATCAAGTTCGAAACCTAAGAGAATGAGCGAGTGAGTTCCAATCATTTCACCGATTTGAACCAGGAGATTCCTGCATCGAGTGCAGTCGAATTCCTCCGCTTAGAGTGCGTTGAGGAGGTTCAACAGTGAAGCTCTTATTATCGTCAACCAAAATTGTGTTGGTTATTCGAACCGTGCAGGTGAGTGCAGTTCAAATTGCAGTCTCAGAGACAATCCTGAGAGAAGGAGGACTGGACTGCTGTTAGCAGGATTGCACAGGTCTAGACGACTTCAACGCTTGGAGAGCTGTTGGAAGTCGAGCACAGGAAGTGCGTGAGAAGTCTCGGAAGGAGTCAGAGAGAGACAAAGCTCAGGAGGGATATTTCCTTGCCAGCATCGTAGGAACAGGCCTGGGAGAGATTCGAACCAAGGGAAAGCTTGGAAGCCGGAGGATTCTCAAGAGGAAGAGAATCGACGACTTGTAATTCCAGTGGAGTTCTGCGAAATCCCGAGGACCGTCAGATCGTGGAGGAGTTGCGCGGGGAATAACCCACAAGTGCAGGCGAGGAAGGATACAAGTCCATCGGGCTTCGGTGGTACGGCGTTCGGGAGTTGGCGAGGTAAGAGTTTTACACCTCGTGAAATCACGAGTTGCGATCCCCCGATTCGATGGGAGCCGTCGATCCGAATGGGGACACGTGGCGCAAGATCTCGAGGAGTCGGAATTCAGGGTTTTTCAAAGACTGTGATCTTGTGCATCAGGAAACGTGAATTCCTGAATCACGATTTCCCGATAGCACGAGGGGGAGATAGGTTTCAAGGTGTTAGGCCTCACCCAGAGGTGTTGACAGGTGGAATCACAAGATCGGGGTTCGGCGTTTTGCGATGCAAAAGAATTGCGACCGGTGAAATCGCGACCTGTGATTCCCCGATATAATCACACCCGTCGATTTGTAGGCCACGCGTCAAAGGATCCCTTGGAGTCGGGGTTTGGAGAATCGGGGTTCTCGACGTCAAGGGACTCTTGCATCACGGATTTGCGATCCGCGAAATCCCGAAGAGGACGTGGTAGCGTGGGACCCCGGAAGCTAGTGGAATACAAGTGGCGTGAGATCCTGAGCGATCGGGGTTCGACATTCGGAACTTTCCACTACAAAGGAATTGTGAACGACGAAATCGCGATCCCACGATTCCTGATAGAGTGGAGAGAGGAGGTGACGTGGCAAGGAGATAGCGCATGTGCTATCGGAAGTTCGAGGTTCGGGACTTTGTGGTGTCAATGATTCGTGACATCGCATACTCCGATATCCCGATAGGGAAACCCACGACATGCGGGAGCGTTGACCATTGACCATCGACATTCAGGGTTCGAGGATTTGATTTGCACGAGAACGTGCACACAGGGTTCATGATAGCGCGAACGCCGATTTCCTGATTTGCGAAGGGGATATCGCCGAGGAGAGTCCTGTGGGTGACGAAGACTCCCGAGAGGAGTGGAAGAGTACTTAGACTCTTCGGGGCCGTGTGCGAAGAAGGTCCTGGTGGGGTGGCTTGCTCGGTGAGGGGCAGGTTGCGTCACTGCATCCCAATGGCTTTCATGAGGTTTCACCATGAACTGACTTAACACACTCACAGAATATGAAATATCAGGTCTGATTGTGGTGAGATAATTCAAACTACCCACCATCTGTCTATACATAGTGCCATTCACCTACTTCGAACCATCATCACAAGAAAGTTTCACATTTTGTTACATGGGAACAGTAGAAGACTCACACTAATCCATTTTAAATCTCTTAAGTATTTCTCTGATATACTTACTCTGAAAAACAAAAGTTTGGCCTGCATTTCTCCAAACTTCAAGACCTAGGCAATAATGTAACTCACCAAGATCTTTCATTTCAAATACCTTTGATAACTGCTCCTTGATTTCATCAATTAACTTCTCTGCATTTCCTGTAATTATTAAATCATCAACATATAATGAAATCAATACTATATACCCCTGTTCATAAAATTTGATATACAGATTTGGATCACTTTTGCTCCTCATAAAACCCTGTTGAAAAAAGAAAGAGTCTATCTTTTGATACCATGACCTAGGTACCTGTTTCAGTCCATAAAATTCTTTCTTTAACTTACACACTAAGTGTTCTTGCCCCTTTTCAACAAACCCTTCAGGTTGAGTAAGGTAAACCTCTTCCTTTAACTCATCGTTCAAAAGTGCATATTTAACATCTAATTGATGGAGCTTCCAATGGTACTTTGTAGCTAAAGAAATTAACATTATGATAATATTCAATTTATCTACTGGTGCAAATATTTCAGCATAATCAATACCTTTTGTTTATGAATACCCCTTTGCTACCAATCTAGCATTATACTTATCTATACTACCATATGATTTAAACTTGGGTTTGTATATCCATTTGCATACAATGGGCTTCTTATGTTTAGGCAACTCAGTCAATTCCCAAGTATTGTTTTTCATTATAGATTCATATTCTTCCTCCATTGCATTTCTCCATTCATCATGTTCATTAGCTTCATCAAAACTCATGGGCTCTATGACATTTGAAATGCTACTCATTAGGGCATAGTAGGGTTTTATACCTTTCAGGAAGCTGAATTTGTCTTGAAGATATTCTCAATTGATTATCTTCCTCCCCACTTTCTGAAGATCTGTCTTCACCTTTAGGTGAACTGTGACTGCTTGAATTGTCCATATCACTGAGTCCTTCTTGTTGTTGATGTTGTTGTCACTGTGGGGATGTTTGTTGCTGTGTGGGTTGTTGTTGTTGTTTTTGTTACTGTTGCTCTTCTTTAACTCCTTCATCAAGAAGTCTCTGCCATTCCTCATGATTGTTGTCACCATGATTTCCTGCTTCCTGCTCATGGAAAAGTACATCTCTACTTGCAAATACTTTGTGAGTAGCAGGATCAAATAGTTTGTATGCTTTAAATTCAGAACAGTACCCAATGAAAATACATTTAATGGCTTTAACATCCAATTTCTTTCTATTCTCCTTTGGAATATGAGCAAAATCCTTACACCCAAATACTTTAAAATTATGAACTGCAGGTTTGGAACCATTCAAGCCTTCGAAAGGAGTAACATTATCAAGACACCTTGTTGGAGTTCTATTCTTCAAATAAACTGCAGTATTTATGGCTTTAGCCCAAAATGCATTTGAGAGATTCTTACCTTTCATCATATTGTGTGCACACTCTACCAGATTTATGTTTTTCCTTTTAGCGACTCAGTTTTGCTGTGGAGTGTGAGGTACTGTAAACTATTGTACTATTCCATTGTCTTTGCAATATTTGTTGAAGTCCCCTGATTTTTACTCTCCCCCTTGATCTGAACACAGGATTTTGATGGATTTTCCTGTCTGTTTTTCCACCATGGTTCTGAATTCCTTAAAGTACTCAAAAACATCACTTTTTTGTCTAAGGAAGTAAACCCATGTGTATCTCGTGCAATCATCAATAAATAATAGAAAGTAAAATGCACCTCCTAAAGACCTAGTTTGCATAGGCCCACAAACATCAGTATGCACAAGATCTAGCACATCTCTCTTTTTCTTATCAGGATTAGAGGGGAATTTATCTTTGTGCATATTTTCTAATGCACATCCATCACAAGCAACCTTCTCATTATTTAACATGGGAAGTCCTTCAACCATATTATTTTTCTGTAATAACAATAAATCAGGATGATTGATGTGTCCATACATTTGATGCCAAAGAATCTCTGTTGGCATAGCTACAGAAGTCAGTGCATGATGTGATTTGCAAGTAACATCAAGTTTGTATAGACCTCCTGCTCTGACTTCCATTGCAACAGTTTGGAAGTGGTCCAATAGATCCTTCACTATGCAATAATTCTTAAAGAATTCAACCTTCAAGTTCTGATCTGTAATGGTGGACATAGAGATCAATTTTTTCTTTATTCCTGGCACATACACCACATTGCAAATGTGATGAACAATACCATTCGACAATGTCACAGGAATGTTTCCATATCCCTTGATCTGATGAGTGCGGTCATCTCCAAGATATATGCTAGCACCATGATTATGTGCTTCTTTAAAATTAGCATACCAATTGTTATTACAAGTCATATGTACTGATGCTCCGGAATCCACAAACTAGGCATCAGAATCATCCGTTTCAGTAGATAAAGCAACGTTAGACACAAACAACCTAAGATCCCGTGAGTCAAAATTCGGGGGTTCATTAATATCATCACTAGCAATAAATAATCTGAGATCTTGATTTGAATATTTTTCTACATAATGACCTGAATGTGTTCTGGGTTTATTCCTAGCCTCATCACTTTTCTTCTTATGATAGTCTTTAACAATATTTCCAGGTCGACCACAATAAAAACAATTCTTTGACTCATTCCTATCAGATTGCATACCTTGATTTGGAGGTTGTCTTCTCTGCGATGAACTATCTCTCTGCCATGAACCACCTCTCTGCCATGAACTGCCTCCTCTGCCTCTTACTCCTGATCTCCCTCTCACAGATCTATTATTTGACCACAGTGCCAAATCTTTACTCGGAGGCTTCAAATTCCCGTGCCTCTCTTCCTCTTGCAGAAAAATACCTGTCAGTTCTTCAAACGTAGGAGGTTTCTCCCTTGCTGCAAGACCTGTTATGAACATATGATAATCTTCTAGCATACCATTTAAGGTAATAGTGACCAGATCAGTGTTGGAAACAATTTCCCCTATATTTACTAGCTTGTCTTTCACCTTTTTAATATGACCCAAAAATGAACTAACAGATTAATTTCCATCCATCTTAATGCCTAGCAATTTATTTTCCAATAACAAAATGCGATTTGTGTTGCTAGTTTCATACAATGCTTTGAGCGTTGTCCATGTTGCAGCAGAAGTTGTAGCTTCTCTAATATGTGGAATTATGTTATCTTTAACAGACATGCACAACAATACCTTTGCCTTGTTTTCGCACTTCTCCCAATATTGGATTTGTGTTGATGTCGCACCGGAAGCCGCATCAGGTTTTAGTTCAGTTCCCTTCACAATGTTCTAGATGCCACAGCCTTCCATGAGCATCTGCATCTTGAATTTCCAGTTAATGAAGTTCGAGCCATCTAACTTTTTGGCTTCATTAAGGCAAGTCTCTTCCAGCGGACTCGCCATCACTGCAAGATATTCTCTGCAAGTAAAACACCAAGGACATGCAACTTTTTGTCGATCTGCCTTTGGATACCACCGATCCGTCTCAATCTCGACTCTCAGAATTCACACACAAAATCTCACAAATAATATTCTCTTGAATAAACTTTAATATCCACTTTTAAAGTTTATACTTCAACTATATCCACTTTGAATAAAAGTTCACTTCAAAATAATAAACTTTATATTCCATATAAAGTTTAAAATCCACATGCATCCATTTTTAATAATAAATCTTAATTTCTTAAATCTGTGGACATGCATTCACTTTATCCACTTTTAATTAAAAAATATATCCTTTATAACTCCACTTTAATAAGAAAACTCCACCTTTAATAAAAA
>JASDQU011247304.1:5952-19326 GCA_032191745.1 Picea mariana
CTTTAGTTGTTTATTAGACCCTGCTTTGCACTGGTTTATGAGCAATCTTTTCTTCATCCACTGAAAGCTATCTTACTGTTTAACCAATCTTGGAGAGCACTGTCTATTTGTTTATCACTTTGATGTCTGAATGCCATAAGTTGAATTGAGTTATCCCATTGATCCACCTTTACAAGATACAAAAACATTTATTTCTTAAGTTACCAAGCACCTTTGGTCTACAACCACAAAGGGTTTCTTGGAGTGATAACACTTGGCCTAATGGAGAATGCCTCCCTAGCTGAGAGGCAGTGTTGATTATTGCAGCTATGTGAGACATTATGTAGGACACAAACCTGAGAGAGAGCCCCTGAGAGGGGTATGTGGTTCCTATATGAGATAGAGCTAGAACGTAGAGATGGCCTCCTCCTTACAGATATTTGAGAAGAAATCCAGATGATTCTCCTGTGTAACGTAGTGAGAAAGGATATCTATAGAGTTAGAAATGCTTGTGGATGAGCACAAGGTGAACGTGTGAATTCCCAAAGAGTTGGGTACATCGTCATGAGACAGAGATGAATATGATGTATTAGCCTCCTCTAAGCAGAGAGTTGATGATGAACTCCAGATGACTCTCCTGTGTAATGTAGTGGGAAAGAAGATATGTTGAGTGGATGTGCCTATGGAAGAGCACATGTGAACGTGATCCTATTAGCTGAGAACTAGTGAGAGTGGTTCTTCTGTGTAATGTAGTGAGCCAGAGATATGGACATCCCTATGGATGTGCCCCTAGTGGTTGAGCACTAGTGGGTGTATGAGATCCCTTTCTATATTTTCAAGAGTCAAACCTACCTGTAACCCTAATTTTAATGTAAAGGGTATAGGTCAACCCTACCTTAATGTAATTGATAATTAATGTAAAAGATAATTAATATGGTAATTATTAATTATATTTTGAGTTATTGAGGTCGGCTCTATTGTGCCAAAAGACACACCATTTGATGTGACAATTTTTATATAAATAAAGGTGAATCCCCATTGAGGAAACACACTTATCATTGTGTCATCTCATGATTTCAGAATTTGTGGTTTGAAATTATGAGAATTACAACACACTCTTTTATGCTAGGTGTGGTGATGGTGTGGGAGGTGTTTCTCTTGAGGAATATAGCGAAGGATTGGCTGGGATTTCTTCCCTTTTTGAGAAGGGTTTCCCAGGATAATTCTTGTGTAGTTGTGTATGGTTATTCTTCTTGTGATCTCGGTTTGTTGCAGTAGTTATGGTTCAAGTAATATCTAAACATAAAATTGAAAGAGGATACATGAGCCATAGCTCATTGAAAATCCAACAATTGCATGGGATATCAATCAAGTAACTAGGGGTCGTGGTAAGGATAAATTTGTGTGGGGTCGGTTCCAAAAACAAGAGTTCAATGATTTGAACCAACACTTGTGATCATCCCTAGTACTTTCACTATCAAACCTGCAACAACCCTTTGAGATTGAGACAGATGCTTCAGACTATGTTGTGGGCATTGTTTTCACTCAGCACGACCACCTCGTGATCTATCATAGTGAAACACTATCAGATGTTGCCCATAAGTACCCTACTTATGACAAAGATATGTACTCCATTGTGAAAGCCTACTTCCAGTGGAGACATTACATTCTTGGGAAGGAGGCAACCATCCACACTAATCATAATCCACTATAGTTCATGTAGACACAAGAAAAATTGCAAAATGACTGCCATCAGAAGTAGTCCACATACTTGCAACAATTCCACCTCAACATCTAGTATAAAACAAGAAGCACCAACTGCATCACTAATTGTGTTATAATACTGCCAATAGAGACACTCACCATGGTGCTAGAATCTAGTGGCCATGAGACCTATCGATGGCTCAAAATCTATGAGACAGACCCAGACTTCGCCACCACCTACCAAATGTTGGGCGCAAACGCAATTGTCACTAATTTCCATCTTCAGGATGGGATGTTGTGCCATCTGGGACATATCTGAGTTTCATCAAGCTAGTGAGTGAAGCTGATCTGGGAAGCCCACTACATTTGGGTGGCAAGACACTTCAGCATCGAAAAGACAGTGGAAATGCTGCAGAAACATTTGTACTGGTCGAAACTTCGATAGGAGGTCAGCAAGTATATCAGGTCCTGCAATGCATGTGTTATTTCCAAACTGACCACTAAGAAATAGGGCCCATAAACCCCTTTGCCTACTCCTGACAGGCCATGGGAATCCATATCAATGGACTACATGTCGGGCCTCCCGTCCACCAAGCGAGGAAATGGTTGTGTTTTTGTGGTTGTTGATCACTTTTCTAAGATGGTGATTCTGGCCGCCTACAAGAAGAGCATCATAGAAGAGGCCACTGCCAAGCTCTTCTTTGAACGATTCTAGGTACATTTTTGAATCCTACAAACCATTCTCTCAGATTAGGATAGTTAATTTCTCAGCATATTCTGGTCAAGCCTCTGGTCACTGATGGACACCAAGCTCACCAAATCCATGACCTTCCACCCCGGAACAGATGGAAACATCAAGGTCGTAAATCAAATGATCGTACATATCCTATACATGTATAATTCCAAGAACCCTCACACATGGGATGAGAGTCTTCCCTATGTCCATCATAGCTACAACCAAGCCCTGAATAGTTGAATAGACCACAACCCTTTTAGGTGGGGTTGGGATTCCAACCATTGGGTCCCATAGATGTTGCACTACCCCTTGTGGTCACCTCGACAGACTCATATCCTGCTCCAATTGAAACTAACAAATCCACTTGGTTCATTGAGAGGGTCCATCACATCCACCAATAGGTTTAGGATATCCTACAAAAGTCCAATGACAATTACAAGCAGTGCCATGATCAACATTGGGTGCCACATAAGTTTCAGGTGGACGACAAAGTTTGTTTTCACTTGCAGAAAGAATGCTTTACAGGGCCCCAGTGGAAGATTCTCCCACTCCGTTATGGGTCGTACACCATCACCAAGGTTGTGGGTGATAATTATTTTGAGCTCAACATTCCTTCTTTCCTTTGTCTGCACCCAGTGTTCAACGTGGATCTCCTTCGACCTTATTTCCCACCATTATTGGACACCTCAGAGATAGCAGAACAACTGAAACCAACAGAGCTCAACCTAAAATGAATACAATAGGAATTCAATGATCATATTGTGGAAAAATAGGTCAAGCAAACTCACCAGCAAAGGATCCAACTTTATCAAGTTGTTAAAGCAGGGCATCTCCTGCACCAAGGAAAGTGGCTCACTTGGGGCCAAATTCAACAAAAAATTCCTCATTTGATGGGGGAACTCAATGAAATGGATACCATTTATTCCTAATGGGGGAGTATTGATAGATATGTATTTTAGTGGCCTCCCACCTATTCCAACTGGCTCATTTTGGCAGTTTTCCAGTTTGGTATTTTTTTTGTAGTTTTCGGGTCTTTGACTTCCGGGGTCGTTTTCAGGCCCTAAACAAATGTTTTAGGGCTCACAACAACTAGATTGTAGATGGAGTCATATTTTTATGGAAACATTTGTATTCCTTGGATATATCTCTCCAACGGGCTATCGTGCACCTAAAACAAAGATCGTATGCAAAAGTTACGACCTTGGGAAGTTGATGTGCTAACTTACCCAAACGGGGCCCACATGACTTTTGGCACTTCATCTCCTAAAGTTAGGTTTTTGGATGTCTAGGGTTTTTGACATTCCTATTTATTGTAAAAAGGCTTTCAGAGCCTCATTGTAATTAACTTCTTTCGAATGAGCATAGCCGTCACATCTCTTCTCAGAGATAAGCCACCACCATTCTAGCAAACTTGTTTTTCGTACAGTTTTAGCTTATTTCCTCATTGAATAGAAACTAGTTTTACTATATATACATAATTTTGTTTTAAGCATATTTTGATAATAATCTGGATTCATTTATTTCTTCTCATAAAATCTGGATCAGAGAATCTATAGATGGCTTCTTTTGTTTCAAGAATTTGAATTTAAGGTGATTGTTCGACCAAGAAAGAATAGTGTAGGGCCATATCATTTATCAAAAGTAGAAACCAGGGAAGAAGAAATAGGAATCTATGATGACCACCTAGATGCTCACCTATTTAAAGTTGAGGCTACACCAAGAGAACTAGAATAAATTCACCAATTTTGTAGAAAGGAAAGACACCTAAAAGTTTACCAAAGAAAAAGAAAAAAACACTTGCCATGAAAGCTACTCTAATAAATGGGTATCTGTATAAATTAAGACCAAATTATGTATTAAGTAGATGTGTCTTAGAGAATGAGATGAATAATATAATTGAGGAGGCACCTATTGCTCCTATATAAAGTATTTTTCATGTAGATACTACAACTAGAAAGATATTGCAAGTGGGGTTACGATGGCCCACACTACATAGGGATTGTAGAGAAATTGTAAATAAGCATGATAAGTGCTAGAGGATGTGTCTACCACTATGGAAGGATGAGATGCCTTTACATTTGGTAAATATAAGTCTCCCTTTTGAATTAATATAAGCTATCATTAGGGAAACTTTGAGGTCTAAGATGGGCCTCCTAAAGAAAACAATAAAATAATAGTTAAAATAATAAAATAAGAGTTATGATTTTTCAAAGTGAAAGAAAGAAAAATACCTTTTTTCATTGTATTTTTGACTTATTTTCTTACAGGCTTAACCAAATTTCAAGTGTAGGAACCCATTGGGTGTAGAATTGAATTCTTCATCCAATGAGTACACACTCTACATACTTTTGATACACCCTTAGTGAGATAAACTGGAAATACCCAAAAATGTGTTTATTTTCAATGAAACATATGTTTTCATGCATTTTCAGTTTATCTCACTATGAGTGTATCAAAAGTATGTCGAGTGGGTACTTGTTGGATAAGGAATTTAATTCTACATCGAACAAGTTCCTACACTTGGAATTTGAGTTAACCTATAGAGATATAAGTTGAAAATATTATTAACAATTTAGTTTTCTTACTTTCCCTCCAAAAATATTTACCCTTATAGTTGACAACATCATATTATATTATTGGTTCTTTTAAAGATGATTTTGATAGTACATTTTTTTAGGCCCATTTTTTACTTCAAAATTCCCCTAATGAAACTTTGTGGGACCTTTCCCAAAAGGAGGAAAAAGGAAAGGAAGCATATACAATAGAAAAGCGGTCAAATACTTAACTAAATGGGAAGAGGCAGAGTTAGTCCAAACTTGCACAAAATAAGTGGCAACCAAATTTACTTATGAAAAAATCATCACAAGGTTTGGATTCCCATTGACAATAATAAGTTATCAAGGAACCCATTTTGTGAATGATACCATAAAAATAATAATGGAGGAATTCCTTATTGACCATAGGAATACTATCAGCCACAAGCAAATTGAGTAATAGATTCCTTCAAGAAAACCCTACATAAAATACCCAAAAAAATATGTGGGGATGACAAAGAGGATTGGGATGACAAGGTGCCTATTTTTCTAAGGACATATAGAACCACATATAAGAGGTTGATTGGCCAAACACCCTTTAAGATGGTCTATGGACAAGAAGCTTTAATACCTCTACATTTTAGAGCCAATGTAGAAATAATAACATCAGTACTATAATATGACTCAAACAAATCCATGGAATGTTGAATAATATCGAGGAAGAAAGAATGACTTCACTCCAGCACCAATAAGTTCAAAAAAAATAAAAGAAGGCATGCCATGATAGAAACATAAAGAATAAATAAATTGGCATTGGAGACTTGGTACTTCTATATGATAGTAAAGTCAAAGGAAAATCATGGAAATTAGGAATGGATTAGCTAGGACCATATGTAATTAAAGACATAAGGTCTATTGGAGAAATGAAACTTAGAACTCTCCAAGGGAAACTTCTCATCAAGGTAGTCAATTCTAATGGTAAAAACCTTTAGGGGTTCCATTAGGTAGGAAATTACTTGAAAACAATCTTGTCTAGTGGGTAGATTCTTTTTTTTGGGGGGGGGAGCTAAAATAGTGAGTTAGGATAAAGTCATGTAAAACACCATCAAGAGATTGGAATTTAAATAACAATAATTAACCATTATGAACAAACAAGAAGAATAAACACTCAAAGATCGTGATAGTTGACTAGGACCGAACAAGAAAATATGAATGATGTAGCAAGGAACAATTTCAATGTGAAGAACACCAACATGGTAGAAAAAAGGAAGAAAAAACAAAAGAGAAGGAAATAAATCATCCTAGGAAATTTTAGATCCAAGTCAATCAACAACATACAAAGTAAGAAACGAGACAAAAGGATTCACCAGCGATTAAGATGTGCAAGGAAAAATCACCAAAGAAAATAAATTTTGGTCGAAAAGTAGAACTAATTGATCACAAGCTAGTTGATTGAGACAAAAGAATCTATCACAAGTTGGTCAACTGTATTGGAAGTTGACCTCGATTTAAAAAAAAAAAAACACTTTATTTGTGACAATAATGAACTGCATTTTCAAGTTGATAGGCACATGAGCGACCAATGCACTAACCCACACAACTTTCCTATAAATACAACCAAAATGGTCTATGAAATGTTTATAGAAGCTATAAACTTGAATGTTGCTAAGTCTGAGACAATTCAAGCCACATCGAACCCTAGTTGATTTGCATATATCCATAGTCAACCAATCAACCTAGAAACTACATAAAGAAATAGAAAATCCATAACCCAGGAAGAAACTATGGTGTCAAAAGTTAGAGGGGAAATATCCAGTCTGAAGCATAGAAATTTAAAATGGTTGAACCTAAAACCAAGAAGAGGTTCAATAAGAAACCTATGTTGAAATTAGAGGCTAGAATGGAGAACAGATGACAAGCCAATATGGAGGAGATAGATTGGGAGCAACACTAGATTAATTTTAAAAAGTGGGATATTGTTAATGGTAAATGGAGGAATGAAACCCTCATAGAAAAAAAAATATTAGATCTTAAGGGGGAAGAAACCAAGCTTATAATCACCAAATATCACAATTGAAAAATATGGATCAACTAGCCAATACAAATCATGGCTGGTCTAATCCATTGAATCACATGATTTCCAAGAAAGGGAGAACTTGTACCAAATACAAAGAACTCATCAACCCGGTTACAAAAGTTTATTGGAGGGACTAATACCAAAAACTTCAAAGGGATATTTATTATCCAAGTATTAGAGGCACATGTCAAATGGACATGTGTAATAGTCACTTTATGTTTCACTAGTTCTAGTCAAACATCATATGTGAAGCTACATATGTTGGAGGCTATCAAAAATATAGTCAAAGAAGGGAAACTATTTAACTAAGTAGATCACATGGACAATATCCTTAGAATAAATCATGAGGAATTAAAAGAAGTATGAAATAACATCAGGTATCCACTTATGTTGATTTGGGTTTCCATGTGCCAAGTGAGACGAGTTAGTGAATTCACTTTAATCATGATAAGTACATAAAATATGTGGAACTTCCAGTTCTTTCTTGCATTCTTGAAGGGAAAGACTAAGGGATTGACACCCTAGTACATATTTGAGGGATTGGTGCATGTCCATCTAGGGATGGACTTCACCAAAGTATGGCATGCACGAGGATCAAGTGAGAATGAAAGAAGATCAACTATTATCCCATAGTTTATCCAAAATGGATCTAAACCAACACATGGTTGTAAAACTTATTACCTATAAGTTAATTTGGTAATTTATGAAGGTTAATAAACTATGTAAAATAAAATGCAATGTAAAGTGAATAAGACAAAAAAAAAAAGAGAGAAAATGGAAAAGAAAAATTAAAACAAAACAATTTTACCAACTTAATGAGAACTCTCTAGAGTTCTCATTTTTTCATAGTGGTTATTTTTACTCCTATTTCAAAAAGTGGTGCTACTGGTAGTACCTTTTTTTTTAAGAAGTGGTTGAAATTGTGAATGTTTTGTAATCGATTGAAATACCAGCCTTAGAGAGAACCCTTAAATTGACCCTTGAATAGAAAAGTGATTCTACCAGTAGCACCACTTTTTTGGGGGGAGTTAAAACTATGAACTAGTTGAAACCATGACCTGTTGGAGAAATTTCTATTTTCAACACACTAGTTCAGTGGGAGTTAACTGGCTAGTTCTATTTAAGACTTTCTATTTAGATCATCACTATTATGCATGCATGCATTCCTAAGGAGAACCAAATGCTTTATTTCTTTTCTTAATTATGGAAATTTCTTTCCTATATATGAGTGTATTCCACTGATTCATTGTATCACAATGATTATCATCAATTAGCTCATTGGAGAAGTGTGGATATATTTTCTCATTCTTCCATGTTGAATCTCTCGTCCTTTCTTGATAATATTTGTTTGTACTTTATTTAGCTAGATATCATGTGCAGGTTTCGATGAAACATTGACATGGTATCAAAGCTATGCTACTTGGAGCAAGCCGGAGAATAAGGAAAATCAAAGTTTCAGTGAGAAAAATCAGTGTAAAGTGTGACCATCACACCTTCTCCCTATCGAAAGAAGCGATCGTTGCACCTAGACTTATGATATTTCCAAATCTAGAGTGGTCATGGCCAATACACTAGAAAAGTACGACCTGGTTGCTTTGTGTCCTAAGGAAAGGTGAGATCACCTTGTAAAGTGCCCTTTTCTGCAGTGATTTCTCAATTTTTCACTTGCAGATTGAGAGTAAAATTTAGGGGTTCTCAGACACAGTGGGAGATATGGACACGACACCAATTCTAGAATCAAACTTCGTGTTAATCCTCACACCATACAATTATTTTTATTGTAAGCCCAAGACTGAATTCCAACTCAAAAGGAAAGGACTGTATAATTTGACGATGGGGACAGAAACAAAACCTACATCAACAATTGAGAAGACCAGATTGGCAAGCTGAAAGGATGAGGCCACGAGACTTATTATTGAATTGATTTCAACTGATTTTTGGTTTCATGTTGTTGCATGCAAGAATCCAAATGCGATCTGGACCACCTTGGAATGTCTCTTTGGAAAACAGGATGAGATGAGAGGTCATATGCTTGAGATAGAGTTGAATACCTTGGATACTAAACGCTTTGATAATTTGCAGGATTTATTTACCAAGTTTAAATATTTGATATTGATCTTGGCATATTATGGTATTGTTAAGTCTACACAAGTAGAACAACTTATTCTAACAATCTTGGCTAACCTAGGACCAAAATATATTGTCTATGTCTCCACTTTCCATTCTGGAAGATATCTCACGGGAACAAATTAGAAGATGCCTACCATGAATCAATTAATTGATTCTCTCACACATGAATAGAAAAAACTCATTCAGATGGACCTAATCAAGGATCCAAAAGCACATAAACTCACCGTGCATGATGGAAAAGGATCATCGAAACATAAAGGAAAGGGGAAATCACAACATCCAAAGCCAAAGAAGGAGGGATATTCCAAACCCATCAAGGATTCTTTAGGTTCCAAAGACTCTTCAGGTTCAGGTTCCAAAGAGAAGAAGAAGCACGAAAAGTAGTGCACTTACTGTAATAAACCAAATCATGAAGAATCCACATGCATGAAGAAACAAATCGATCAAATGACTCAGGTACTTCAACATAAAAACTTTGGAAACTTCATTCCTAAAGGAGCCAAGAATAAAAAGGAATGAGACCCTGTGTCTAAGAAAGGTAACCATCATGCTCTTGTTGCAATTAACTCGTCATCTGATTCATGGATTATAGATTCTAGTGCATCGCATCATATGGCATCAAAAGAGGAAGTTTTCACTTCTTTGAGTTCATGCTCAAGACCCCCTATTCTCAGGGGGATGATACTACAATAGCGGTAACAAGAGAGGGAAGAGTGGAAATCCATAATGGAAGTTTTGAGAATGTTTTAGATGTTCCAAAGCTTTCTATAAATCTACTCTCAGTTTATCAAATCACTCAGATAGGTAAAAATGTTGAATTTACATCATATTTAGTTTTTGTACTTGACATGCATGACAATTCCATTATTGCAATTGGTGAGGTAGATCACAAATCAAGGTCGTATAAATTCACTAAGTTTGTTGACCATAACTCATCCTTACTACTAATTCATTATGATGATAGTAGTAGAGTATGACATGAGAGATTTAGTTATTTAAACTTTAGGTACATGCAACGACTTTCCAAGCAAGGAATGGTCAAAGGCTTTCCAGATATTTACTTTTCTAAAGGGTTTTGTGAAGGATTCATTCTTGGAAAGCATATTGAAGAGAATTTTGAAAAGGGGAAGGAAAGGAGATCCTCCTCTTCCTTGGAGCTTGTTCATAGTGATATCATCGGTCCATTTCCACACCTGTCCATCAATAAAGCAAGGTATGTCCTTACATTCATTGATTATTAATCACACTATACTTGGGTTTATTTTCTTAGGAAAAAGTCTGAAGTTTTTGGGAATCTCAAATACTTTAAATCTCTAGTAGAGACATAGACTGGGAAGAAGATAAAGATGCTCTGTACAGACAATGGGGGAGAGTATATCAAAAGAGATGTTCAGAATCTTTGTAGTGAGGCTAGTATCCAATTGCAACATATAGTTCCATACACTCCACAACAGAATGGAGTTTCTGAAAGGAACAACATATCTCTCAAGGAGATGGCTAATTTCATGTTGCATGCAAGGTCTCTTCCTTATAATATTTGGGCTAAGGAACTTAATTGTGCTTCTTATATCCAAAACATATCTCCTCATAGATCTGTTGAGAACAGGACACCTTTTGAGTCTTGGAAAGGTGACAAACCAAATGTCACACACTTTTTCATATTTGGATCTCTTGCATAGGCCGATATTCCTTCTGATAAGAGGAAAACATTAGATCCACATAGCACACCTTGCATCTTTGTGGGATATCTAGATGATGTGAATGGATACAGGTTGATTAATCCCTCTACAAATCGGCTCATCATTGAGCACAATGTTCAGTTTGAGAAGAGTCCTTTGCATGCACCTCCAGTGCAACATGCAGAGACTCTTGTGCTTCCATCAGTTCCATACATTACAGATGATTATTCCATACACTCAAATGCTACATATTCAGAATCAGATTCAAAATATTTTGTACATGGAATTGAGTAGGTAGTATATCTAGCGCTGGAACTTCAGTAGATGCCCAAGTGGGCATAAACCACACTTCAGGAAGTGAGTTCCCTTGTAGGGAATCCATTGGATTCGAGGAGGACTCGATATCAACATGAGGAGCCTTCTCATGTACTGTCATATTCTCAACCAACAATATTTTTGCATTGCTATATGGTTCAATCCTCTGATCCACAGATCTACAGAGAGGCAGTGAAAAATCCATTATGGAAAGCATCTATGCAGGAGGAGTATGAATCACTCCTAGTGAATCATACTTGGGATTTGGTTCCACTTCCACTAGGGAGGAAACTTTTCATATGCAAATGGGTCTATAGGACCAAGAGGGAAACACATGTTCAGGTGAGAAAGTATAAAGCAAGACTAGTTGCGAAAGGATTTCAACAGATTCGCGGGATAGATTATGATGAGATCTTTTCTCCTATAGAAAATATGGACTCCATTTGCTTCGTTCTATTCATTGAAACAACCAAAGTGTAACACCCTATTTCCCCCAGTTTGTAAATATAACTATATTGGCCAAGGAAATATGGAAAACTCAAAGGTGTGAATGTTTGATTTGATGGACCTTTGTATAAAAGGTCGATGAATGTAAATTTTTTTATTTTAATAGAAAATGGATATGTGTTGCATGACTACTGAAAAGGGGATGTGATAAGAAAATACCATGAATTGTATGAAAAGATGGTGGAGGGGACCAGGAATGGTTTCGTTAACCTCTACCGAACTAGTACTATGTTGTATTTAATTGCTCAGGATCAAAACAAACCTCTGACCCAGGAATGAATTACAGTCAGGCTAGTAGGTGGGAAGACCTCCTCAATAGTTAATGAGGGGATGGGGTAGACCGCCCATCTGTAAGGCTTCCAAAACTTACCACGAACTGGGAATTCGGGCCACACGCAATATTGTTGGGAAAAGGCAAGAAAGGAAAGCATGGGGGTCAGGGAGGGAGGGATTTGCGAAGAGTGCATAGATGAGCGCAGAATCTTTGGGACTCGAAGAATAATTGTGAAAAAAAAGAGTGTGTTTGATCATGGGAAATAGAGACTGATACGAGATAAGGAGAGTAACCTTCATACCTATCTATTTCTGAGTTGGAAGAAGATATCCAATAAAAAAGCATCGTGGTCTAGCTTGGGGGTGGCTAGTGGTAAATCCATTAGGAGTGACTGAGCCTATGGTTGGGTGGAAATGGGCACCCTTTCGAGCAATCACTTCACGTTGTTTGGTTCTAATAGTTGTTTCCATAGTTTATGCGTTGAATTGGGAATTAGTAGTTGCATGCATGTATTTACTTATTTATAAATGGTTATGCACTGAAAAGGTTAAATTTTGTATATATGTTGTTTTCCTTGAGGACTTGTGCTTATTTTTTTCCCATGTGCCCCAGTTTATTTCTCAAAGGTATATTCCCCAGGGAGCTATCTCACATCCCCAGAATTGGAGCAAGCCTCTGGGTACTGTTATCGTCTCGGTAACCTCACGATTTTACACCGCCTAGTTTCAAAACTTAAGGTGTTGGGAACTAGGAAGGTGTTTCCTTCAAACCAGTAGTCTGAAATACCTTGATTTTGCACCCACGGACTTAGTCAAAACCCAACTAAAGAGTAGAGCTCATAGCCTGAGAGTCATCTAAAGGTCCATGTGACCTGGGTATAGGAACCCTGCACTAAAAGGAGTTAGCTCATGAAGGCTTCGGAACTTCGGGAGTTCGAAGCTCTGAGATGTCAAACTTCATGATAGTCATAGTTACCCGAACTACCAGAGTAACAAGAGTCATAGATGACTTAAGAACCTGATAGTCAAGATGGATGTGAGTCATTCATCGGGAGGAGAATCTATCTCAATGGTCAAATCAACTCAAAGACCCACTGGAGCTAACGAATCAAACACTAGTCACTCGATTAAATCGATGGCTAGGAATCATTATGGAGCATGAAGGTGAAATTAATAGACGCGCTAGTTCGCGACCCGCAATTCACCAATGTCGTTGATCTCATCAGGTTGGAAGATCAACAACCCCGATTAGACTGAGTTGGGCGAGTACTTTTCAGATTACGGAGGTTGATCTTGTTGGATTACTGAGAGGGGAGGTGAATCAGTAATAGCATAATTATAATCCTTTTTCTTCAAATGTTATATCAATGTAGAATTATTATCCAATAATGAATAGTAAGAAATAAACAATCACACACATACATAGTACACCAGTGTTTT
>JASDQU011247306.1:0-12639 GCA_032191745.1 Picea mariana
TATTGTTGGTAATGAAAAAGATACTTTTCCCATCCCGAAACACATGAATCTCATCTTCATTATCTGATTTATGTTTTATTTCTAACCCCCTAGTAGATCAGTAGCATGCATGTACGTTTTTTGTCTTGTTTGCAGGAAAGCTTTGTGGAAGGAGCAGCGGTAGCAAGGAGACGACAACTCAACGGGGGATCTACTTCAACCTTCGGAAAATAAGGTTAGTTTATTCTTCCTATGCTTGCCTGAGAAAATGGGTTGAGGTTTTGGGTAGAAGGTTAAAGGTTTAAATCTGAAGGGTCATGATCTGCATGTAGGCTTAGAACCCTGGCTTACTAGTCCGTAGGGTAAAATACCCAACAACAGGTTGGTCGTCGGGTACCAGCCAGAGTTTCGGTTGTTGAATTTTTTGTCATCTCTCCACCAGGACACCATGATTTAGCTGGTGTCGTGCTTCTGATAAAACTTCACAACAAAATCCTTGTTCAAACGTTCATCTGGCTCCCTGAGATTGTAATACGTTTGGACTTCTACTGGGAGGAAAACCCTACTATTTTACCATTATCATCATTAATTACACACTTCTGTGCATCGCTATGATCAATGAGCCATTTTAAAAGTTCAATGCAAGGGAATACAAAAGTCCTGCTTGCCACCATGTGTAGGTAAGCCTTGTGGATGTTGACGAAGACCTCATCATCCAACTTCCTTGTGTCAGGATCGCTATGCGGGGCACACTCGGGGAATTCTTCATGATTTGTTTCCTTGAAAAGGTCTTCCCATCATAGGAATGTTGTCTTGGTCCCAATGTTTGCCTCTGTGTCCCCAAAGGCCGGGGGTTGAGCGAAGGCTTCTTTGGTGATCACCTTGATGATCGGTGTTGTCTTGGAAGTGAATTCCAATTTTTTTGCAACAGTTGGGGAGGAACCTTCTCCTGCTTTTGATTCTTGCAACTTTGGGACTCTAGGAGATTTCCTAGTGGTAGGTTTCTTCGGAGGCATCATTCCTACAACTGAAGACGCTCAATTAGGGTCAGCACATAGAATAATATTAGATCTTAATTTATATGTGAAATGAAATCAAAACCAAACTGGTAAATACCTATATTCTTGCGAAACTCTGTTGCTTAATACTCACTATACCTTGGAATCCTCCTCCGGGTCATTCGTCTCGCTCCTCTAGATGTTTCGGACCTCTTTGCACGCAGAATGCTCTGGCTCATAATAATTTAGGGTAATATAATGAGAGAGAACTTACCAGACGCATCAAGCCATTAATACAAGTAATGGGACAAAATTTAAACTACTTACCGCCAATTCTCTGTAATCAATTTTACATAGGTTGATGGTGGAGGCACGGAGGGAGATGCATTGTATCTACAAGTTAAAATGGTCATTGGGCTTTGTGCATGAATCAAATACTAATGTGCTATCTTGGAATTAATCAATCAATTAAATGCATCATATCTAGCGTATCTTAGAGATAAAATGTCCCATCGTGTCATTTTCTGAAAGGGGAAGTCGGGGATCGATGCAGAGCTACGAGATTCTTTGTTGGTACTCCTTACAAAAGAAAAAAAAAATGTCGACGCCAATTTCTTTCATCGGATGGTTCTGACATGACACGTGGTAGATAAAGACAAGTGACTGGACTCACGAGTGCCAACAGAGGTGGTAACCTTCTTTTAGTTGCGCGCTTCCTATCCCAGCCTAGGAATCACTGATTTCTATTAGATATCAGGGGTTAGTAACCGAGGATGAACTTATCGCATCCTTTCCCTTGGGCTAGCTTCTTGGAAATTCGTCGATGCTGACATGTTTTTTCGGGATCGACCGTTGGTGATTCCTCCCTTTCCTCGCAAATGACTACTTCCTTTTGCATTTCACTGATGCTGAATGAAATTAGCCATTGAAAAATTTCTTATGAAATGCTTATCATGAAAGAAAAACTCCCCGTTTACTGATGCCAACGAAAACCGACAATCAGTGTCCTTAGTTTTCTAGGATGATTTTCTTTCACCTTTGATTCTTCCGGGTGCCAAAATTTGGACGCATCGGGTGAAACGACTTAGTGGTTGATTCTTCAGTCAAATTTTACTCCCTTTAAGTTGTGATGGTTTTGACATGTTTAGTGAAACTTTTAAAGAATCAAGGATAAATTGTAGAAAACAAAGATAAGCAGAAACAACATTGTTCTGAATTAAACAATAAGTGGTACCCAAAAAGTAGAGTTTGGAAGAAACTTTTTAGGGTGTGTTGAGAGCTCAACAAATGGTGATTCGTTGGGAGAATGCAGAATCTTTGTTCTTCCTTCAATAACCTTAACTCATGTCTTCCTTTTTTGTTTGTATTTATTCATTATTATTATTTTATTTTACTTTTTTTTTTGTTTTTTTTTTATATTATTGGAAATATTGTTTTAGGGCCTGACCATTTACTGGGAGGGTGTCAGGTTCTCCCTCCAAGTTCAACAATAGATAAGTACCATCCTCTATATTTTCAGTGACCTGGAAAGGTCCAAGCCACAGGTTCTGAAACTTAGAGTGCTTCCCTTTTGGTTCATTCGCTCTATCCCATTTTAGTACCAAGTCTCCCACCTCAAAACTCTTTTCTTTGGCCTTATGCTTGTTGAACCATCGTTTCACTATCTGTTGTTGAGCTAGGAATTTTGACTTATCCTTCTCTCTTTCTTCTTCCAGCATGAGTAGAGTATTTATTCTTTGTTGCATGGTCAATGAGGGTTCCTCGTTGGAATCTTGGGCCAATTGAAGAGATGGTAGATAGAGCCTGTTTGGGAGGATGGCTTCTTGCCCGTAGACCATAAAGTACGGGGAGTTTCCTATGGCTTCTTTGGGTGTGACCCTATCAGACCATAATTCATTATGAAGTTGATTATGCCAATTTATTTGGTTATCTATAACTTTCTTCTTTAATATCCTTACCAAATTTTTGTTAGTCGACTTCGCCACACCGTTTCCCTGAGGGTAATAATTTGCAAAGTACTTGATTATGATTCCTTTGTCCAGATAAAATTATGTCAATAGTGTAGAGGAGAAGTAAGTTGCATTATCAAATACCAGAACAGAGGGGAGACCAAACCTTGTGATTAGTTTTTGTTCTATGAATTGGATCACTACCTTCTCATTTACATGAGTCAGAGGGACGGCCTCTGCCCATTTTGTGAAATAGTCGTTGGAAGTAAGAATGTACTTGTGCAGCTTAGAGGAGTTGGGAGTAATTTCTCCTATGATATATAACCCCCACTACTCAAAGGGCCTCGAAACAATCACAGGTTGAAGTGGGACTGTTGTCCTTTTCTCCTTTCCAGTGCTTATTTGACAAGTCTTACAGTTTCTAGTGTAAGTATGCGCATCTTTGAACAAGGTGAGCCAGTAGTAGTCGGCCCTCAGAATCTTATGAGCGGTGGTATTTCTAGAAAAATGTCTTTCGGTGGGGCCATCATGAATTTCCTTTAGCACCTTATTGGCGTCTTCACATTCGATGCACCTCAACAATACCCCATCATATTTGATCCGGAAAATCATCGAATTTATAAGATGATATTGTGCAGACTTTAACCTGAGGTCTCTTCTCTCTCTTCGGTTGAGGATTTCGGGACAAGTTTCGTGATGTAGTAGGTAAGACAAGTCCTTGTACCAGGAATATCTTCATGGGGGGATGTATGCTACTTCTCCACACCATAGAGCTATTTCATTCTCCCATCTAGAGTCTACATTTGCTTGATCTTGAGCTTCGACTGCGAGCTTGCACGGACCTTGTCCTTTTACCATCTTGGTAGGTTTTATGTATAGATAAAATTATTGGACTATCGCCATCTAGTTCCCTCTTCTTTATCCCATTTCTTGTTGGGTGAACAAATATTGGACTGTAGGGTGTGGTACAATCACCTTAGTGTGATTCCTGAGGATGTAGAACCTAAAATTCTTTACTGCCTTATAGACTACGTAGGCCTGCTTGTCTATGGAAGGATAGTTGAGCTCAGATCCTTGAAGGTTAGTGCTCATAAATTATACTAGGGATTCTTTGTTGTATTCATCCTTCTAAATTAAAACCGCAGCCAGCGACTGGTCAGAAGCGAAGGTATATAGATTAAAGCCTCTATTGAAATTGAGGCTTCGCAGCACTGGAGCCCAAGATATGGTAGCTTTGATTTTCTTGAAAGCATTTTTTCATTCATCATCCCACTTAAATTTGACATCTTTGTGAATCCTCTTTTGTAAGGGTTTGATAATTTTGACAAAGTCGGGAGTGAACTTCCTCACGAAATTGATTTGCCTGAAGAAAGACTGCATGGATTTCTTGTTTGAGGTGACGGAAGTTGTGCTATGGCCTTAATCCTTTTGGGGTCTATGTGAATCTTTGCTTGAGATATAATATGTCCCAACAGCTTCCCTTCTTCAACTCTGAATATATTTTTCTTAGGATTTAATGATATACCGTATTTCCTTCATCTTTCAAAAATATGAGTTAAGTGATGGATGTGCTCCCTCCCATCCTTCAAATACACCGTCACGTCATCTAAATATACTACTACACACTTTTTTATAATCCCTTAGAATGCCACGGACATGGCCCTCTGGAAGGTTTCTCCTATGTTAATTAAGTGAAAGGCATGTGTTTATAAGCAAAGGTTCCCCATTTGGTTCGGAAGGTGGTTTTCAATCAGTCTTCCTCCAAAACCAACACTTGATTGTATCCTAAGAAACCATTGAGAAAACAAAAAATCTCCGAGCCTGACACGGTCTGCAGGAGTTGTTCCATTGGCAGGACTGGATAATTGTCCTTCTCTTAAGATTTATTGAGGTTCTGAAAGTCTATGCACAATCGGATTTCTCTCGATTTGTTCCGCACCGAAATGAGATTTGCTACCGAGGCAGAGTGCCTAACCTAGAAAATTATCTTCGCATCCAGGAGTTTCCTTGATTACTTGTACATGAGAGGTTCTAATGAAGGGTGATATTTCCTAAGCTTCTGTTGGAAAGGCTTGACTTCAGGTTTCAACGAGAAGGTGTGCTGAATAATACGAGTATCATATGTTTTCAACTCCTTATAGAACCATGCGAAAATGTCCTAGTATTGTCTAAACAGCTTGAGGTAGGCCTTTCTTTCTTCCTTAGATATAGTTTTGTCGAGGTTTGCATTCCTTGGGTTCTCTAGGGTCCCAAGATTCATAGTTTCATGGAGGGGACAAGAGTTGTCAGTCTTCGTGCTTTTAGGACCTTTAAATCATTCCTTTAGATCAAACAGATCTTCTAGATTAGCTACCCCTTTCAGGATCATATGAACCTTTGATCTTTCCATATGCCAATATTCCATAGGACCCCTTTCCATTGAGTTCTCTTGGAACTCTTCATCATCAATAGAAAGATCTTTGAAATTGTCCTGATTGGTCAAAAAACTTATGATCTGTTCATATCCTTTGAACACTTTCCAATTAGAAATGTTATTAGGTACCGATGGCTTGTAGAGCAGTTCTACAGTGAATCGGGAGGCTTCATAATCCTCTAAAGGAGATAGCCTAGAAGAGGCTATGGCTAGGGAATCAGTAAGGGTATTCTTTTCCTTGGGGATTACGGTAATGTTGAAAACTCCAAAGCGTTCTATTAACCTATGCACCTCCTGCTAGTAATTCTTAAGGTGGTGCGAATTGCAATGTATCATGTTTCTTACTTGTCTAATTATGATTTCTGAGTCTCTGAAAACCTTTAATTATTTTACATTAAGATCTATGGCTTTCTTTAACCCTTGAACCAGGACTTCATACTCGACAGTGTTGTTGGTGCACTCGAATTCTAGCCTACAAGACAAGAAATGACACCTGCCCCTTGGGTCGATTAGAATGCACCCTGCTCCTGATCCTTCTTGTGACTTGGATCCATCAAAATAGAGGGTCCAAATTCATGAATGAAAATCATTCCTTCCTTCACCATTGTTTATGTTATGTTGTCCACCCTTTCCTTCCACCCGACCTGGCATGGGATTTTGACAAAAGAGAGAATCTTCTATCAGCATCGGTGATTTCTCCTGGAAAGGAAGCTTAGAGTTTTGGGTAATTGGAACATTGGATATGAGGGGAGGGAAGTTCCCGAAGTAGGATTCACAAGAATAATTACCCAATATGGGAAAATCCATGGAGGTTGGTTCATTAGAGGCTCCCAAATTGGTGATCATATGCTTTAGATATCTCTCCCTATCAATTCGGATCATGTTTTTGTATCCTTTCAGTGGTAGCCAAAGGTGTGCCCAATCAGTACTAAAGTATCCATTCATCTTTTCGGACCAATATCGGCTAAATAATATCCCATATGCCTCAGGTATATATACTACAATGATATCAATCACCTGCAAAAACTTAGGGTGTGTCACTATCCTGATCATCACATCTTTGAGTTCCCCCATAACCTTGACCTAGGTTCTGTCTAGTTGTATAACATGCTTATCACTTTTGAGAGGGACAACACCTAGCTTATTACAAACAACCAAGGGCATGACATTAGAAGACGCTCTGGAATCTACCAGACAATTATGAAGATTCCTATTGAAGACTTTGAACGTTAAAAGGAAAGGTGGCACGAAAGGTCTCTCCTTCCTACCTTCTGAGAAGGTGTTTATCGTTGGTTTTCTTGACAAATCTAGAGGGGGTATATTCTTCTCTTGACTGTCTCCAGTGGCCAGGTTTTCTACCAAACTTAGAGCCTGCAACAGAAGGTATTTCTGCTGAGGGATTCTACATACATCCATAACTGATATATTATCTTTCATCTTCTTCAAATATTTGACTATGTTCTAATCTAGCTTACGAGATTCCTGCGTATGGATGTTTAGAGGTTGTTTACTGGGAGTGACAGGAATTCTCGAGCGATCGGGAGTCAATTTACTTTGTGAGACATGGGTGGCATCGGTATCTTTTGGGTCGGGTTGACCCTTACTATGTGTTTGTACCACCAATATCTCTGTGGGTGGTGCCTGAGGTTTAAACAGATCATCTGAAGAGGCATGGTCGTGTCTTGTGGTGGGTTAGCCTCTTCCTGATCGACAATGTTAAAGGCCGAACTGTTGGGTGGTTCAGTCAAAGAGACTTCACCCAGAAAATGATTGGCCATTAAATTCATGGCATTGACCCACTGAGGACATTCCCTTTCTGAGTGGTTCTCTTGGTGGTAAGTACAGAAAGAATCAGAAGCAACATTTCCTAAGTCAATGTTTAGGTTGACTGGGGGAGGTTCAATTGCTTTGAAAGGTTGGTTTCTTTTAAAGAAAGGCCTAAAGGGTCTTTGACCTTGGTTTCCCTCACCCGCAGTTCTTTTCATATCTATAATATCATTTGATAGTTTCTTGACCATGCGTTGCAGGTCTTCTATATCCCCATTACCCTTATCGGGAGTTGGTTCAATCGGCTTCCCCGACGGTCTAGTCAAGGGGAGTCCTCTCTTGGGAGGGGGTTGGCTTTCTTTTCTTGCTAGAGATGTCTGGCCTTCTTTACACCCTTTCATCTGGAACTCTATCATCTTGGCCTCTTCGAAATTCTCTACGAGGGTTTGCTTAGCGACTCTTTTAAAGATCATGGAAATAGAGATCAGAAGAGCATTAGCATAGACTTCGATTTGAATCTCTTCAGCTAGTTTTTCCACGGGCTGAAACTTGTTTAGGATAGTCATGAATATTTGATTGAAATCTTTGAACCTTTCCTTTGGGGTCATGGTGGCTGCAAACAATTCATCCATAAGGGCTCTTGTGGTAGTTTCCTCGATAAATTTTTCTAGAAATTCCTTTTGGAACTTAGTCTAGTTGGTTATGGATCCTACTAGAAAGTTAAAATACCAAGTGGAATCCAAGTTCTCAAATGTGTAGGGGAAAATTCTTCATACGACATCTTAATGTTGAACGTTCATAAGCCTAATCGCGAGTATGAACTTCTTGATATGATCTCCGGGAAATCCTGAGGTCTCAGGTTCATACTTGGGGAACAACTTTTCTAGGTGCCTAGGGAGATTGTGTATTCATCCATGGAAGGCCACGACATCCCTGGCCAACCAAGGTTGGTCACCTTGAAGTGGAACTTCTCTCTCCTCCTCATGACCATTGTTATCTTCCATATCTTCGGAGTCAGAGTTAGGCTCTTCCTCATCCGAAAGATCGTTAGGTTCGGAGATGTCACCGGCTGGTGTCTCGAGTATGAGGTCAGGAGGTTATTGGGTTTCGGTGAACACAAAGTCTATTAAGTCTTCGACGGAGTGTATGAAAAATTCATCGGGAGTGTTGACCACTGGTCTGCCTTGTTGTTTTCTTTGAGGGAGGATGGGGGTGAATGGCAACGCGCCAATTTGTCGGGTGTAAGCTCTGGTAATCCTTCTAAACTGATTCTCTTCCTCATGAGGGAGGGCATAAGTTATTTCAAGGTGAAGATAACCTTCCTTGAAGTGGGCCGAGTTATCCGCTTAGAGAGTACTCAGTAAAGGTGGGATATTTTTTGGATAACTAGCCATGCGTGTGGGCCGTTACGAATCTATAGGTTGTTCGGAATATCATATAACTTACATATTTAGCCATTCATTCTCAGGCCCTCCTTCTAGCGTCAATTCTGTTGATGGGTCTTAAAACCCTTAACTCAACAGTAGGAACCAAACTAGCCACCAAGGCCCAATTAGACTCTACAACGTTTGTGATTGGAATGGTTCTCCGGATCTCGCGATCCGGCCAATTTAATCGATGGTCTTTATGTTTTCTTATGGAGGCATCTCCTTCAATCGAGATTTTCTCTTTTGGTAATTTCTCTTTAGTTAGGATAAATGTGAGAAAAAGTCAGTATAAACCAACTTGACCGCACAACGATAAGGAAGTCTAAAGACTGGGAAAGGTCGGTCTCGGGATAACCCTCACTCCAGCATGCAGACAACGATCTCTTACCACAGGCCTAGTAATAATACTTTAACCATGTGATAACTTGATCACTAGCTGAGATTTTAACCTAAACTATCCAAGAAACAAAATGAGAGAAAATTTAACTACTGCAGAAGAGGCTAAGCTTGGGATAACCCGCTGCTCAAACATGCAAATGATAATCCTATACCACAGGCCTAGTAATAATACATTAACCATGTGAGCATCCAATTATTGTTTGAGAATACTAATTATTAGAAGAAAACATTTATATGATAATATCAATAGCAAGAAAAATAATTCATCTACCATAATCCTTCATCATATATCCACACAACGATTCATCATTTCCACCATTAAAGAAAAGAACAACAAAGCAATTGCACCAGATAACTTGACAAGATATTTGATATCTCTTACTTGTTACATCTGCTCATGAATTGAATAGGAAATAGTTCTTCTCCAGGCTCAATTACACATGCATATGATGAAAACAACTTTGTCTCTGGTCCAGAAGGACTTCTTCATTCATAGTAGCTTCAAAATAATTGTTAACAACTAGAAAGAAAAGAGTTCTTGCAACAAACCATCGACCTCTATACCATCGGTTGATGTTCCTATTTATAATATAAAGTCTTAACAATAATTAATGGTAAAATACAATTTGAGCTAATCAAAAATTGCCACGTGGCATCATCATCTGACAGTCTTTCAATAGTCCACCCAAGTTGTTTCTTGAAAAGGGTGGATTCTTTCATAATCGGACCATCTAATAAAGATTTCTTCACAAGTATGGGCCCATGGGAACCTATGATGTTCCATTGGGGCCGCATATATCCCTCTGATGTCCAGTGCATGTGCTCGGTATTTTATCAAGGTGGAATTTAGTTGTTGCAACAAGGTTTTAGCTCTAATCGGGTGTTCTGTGAATTGTCACACCTATCTCGGCCTCGCATCGGCTACCTTCACACACTCTTCATCCCATAGGGAGTCTCGTTCGGAATACGTCTTGAGCACATTTCTTATGTCGATAAACTCACTGGGGTTGTTGAACTCGGGGAGCTTGATATCTTTCATTAATTTATTAATTTTATCCCAGTGCTTCTGGAACTTGGCATATTGTTCTTGGATCTCTCAATGTGGGTCCTAGGACATCTTAGTCCAGTATTATGTGGATCTCTTTATGTGGTCATGGATATTTTTTATTAACATATGAATTCCATGTTCTTCCTTTTCTTGACTCTGTTGGATGGCCTCAATGTATTCGAGCATTTCCATCGCTTGCTGCGCTCTTTCATGCCATCATTCCATCTCCTTGCATGTTGTGAGATCCATGAGAGTGTCCTTCTGGAATTCAATTATATTTTCAGTTAACAGGGTTATTACTTTCTTATACTCATTGTAAACTCCTAAAAACTCATTCTTCAAATATGCCAAAGTCTATGTGGTGCCTTTATAATACTCAACAATATGGCACAGGTGTTCCAGTTCCATCAGAGTATCAACTAATTCTCTTTCATCCCTCCTGGCCCTATCCTGGGTAGCATCAGATAGGGCTCTTCCCAGGCCTATTAGTACAGATATGTGACCATCTATTGTTTTGATCAAGCTTTCCTCTGTGGTAACTGAAATAGAATGGTTCACAGTAATCTTCCTCTTCTTAGCAGTCCTTTGTACGATGGCCTTCCTCTTTTGATCATAGGAAATCGCATAGATGTTTGCTACTTCATTTACTAGCTCTGGTATCTATTGGTTGCCCCATGTGAGCATGTTTCCTAGGCTGCCGGTGGTATATATTTGTTCAATATCATACTCTTGAACCTCCTTGTTTTTCTCCCAAGGCCCGGCCTCTTCCGGATGTTTATCGGGAACCTGAGTATCAAGTGGAATGGATGTGTCAGGAGCGAGCTCAATACTTGCCTGTATTCTAGTCGTGGCATCGCCAACATCCTTTTGCGGGGATATTTATTTTGACATGTCCAATTCTGACTTGTCCTTGGCACTACCTACTTGAGTCTCTGGTGCATCGGGCGTTTCTGTGTCTAAGCTGTTTTCGGTGCCCTTTTCTTCTTGTGTGTCCTCTTGACTTTGAACATTGGGAACAAGAGGTTTTTTTTCCTCGACTCCCTTTTCTTCTTCTACATGCACAGAGGTTTTCTGAGATGCCTCTGGACTCTCATCATCATTGTATATATATCTATGAACTCGGACAGAGGGTTAGGCACACTAGTTTCGACCGACACCCGACCCGACATTGATTGAGTCGTCGTACCTACCGATGAATCGGTTGGCGGCAGTGTGGATTCAGGGTCATCTAACCTGTTGATGTTACAGGGGTCTGGGAGCTTGGAGCCACCTACCCCTATCGGGATCTCTTCTGGGTTACTAGTCGGAATGCTTGATAAGAGGGCCATATCATTGATGCCAGATCCATTATTTGTTGAGCATGTTGGAGCAATAGTGTCCCTCTTTCCCTTGCACCTGGAGTTCCGAGAAAATTCTGGTTCTGTATAGGGGCTTCCTGGGGAGCTTCCATCGTTTTGGTTGATTCAAATGTTACCCTTTATTCCCTAGTCCTGAGCATTTCTTCCACTCTTTTCACTCTTTCATCCAAGGAAATTGCTTGCTCTTCCCAACTCATGGCCTTAAACTTGGTTATTTTGGGGTCATCCATTCTTGCCACTACCTCATCCCAATCTTGAGCATTTTCAGTGAATATTTCATCCTCAAACCAATCATGGGCATAAGGCCAACAAGACGATACTTGTGATGCATGTTTCAAGACTAGACCCTTGGGATCGTGCTTGCAAAAATGTCTTGTCTGGAACCGAAATTCCAATTGACTTAATCTCTTTTGCTTGGCCTACGCAGTGTCTTTAACCTGGTAGAAGCCGATATGAAACCCATAGGGTATGAATGTCTGCTTCTTATCCTTCACCAAAGCCGCATTGTACCCCTGCAAGATAGTTTGGTAACATATTTCCTCTAGTACCAGTTGGTAGGGGACATATATAGGTAGAAAATGTGGTGCTCCTATGGCGCCGAAAACCCTAATCTAGGTTTTGTGCTCGTCCAAGTACCAGTGACCGACTTTCGATATAACTTTTTTGGCCACATAAGATAGCCTTGGGCACTCCTTCTTGAATAGTAAGAAATGAATAGGTGCGATAAATTGGTCACAAATGAGAGAGTAGGATATTTTATACTAGTTCTCCCACAAGATGCTAAAATAGACATGGACCAAGAGCTCGGAAGTGTGCCAACTCAGGTTCATTCCTGCGAAGACATTTCTTGCACATTTGACATCCAATAGATAAGACGCCATGTAGAAGGTAGGATTTTCTCCTTCCTTCGACCACTAAGCCTATAGAATGCAGGTGCTAAGATGTTTGGAGATGATCACCCCCCAGTTGAAGCTTGTTGTGGAGATGGCGACAGTATAAGCCAAAGGCATCCATGCCTCCAAAAACCTGGAGCAATATTTTTCTCCGTGCAACCGGCAAAGGAGAGCCTTTAGATAGATATAAGGTTGTCTGAGGTTGGTCGTCGAGTACCAGTCAGATTTTTGGTTGGTGAATTTTTTGTCTTCTCTCCACCAGGACACCATGATTTTACTAGTGTCGTGCTTCTGATAAAACTTCACAACAAAATCCTTGTTCAAACATTAATCTCGCTCCCTGAGCTTGTAATACTTTTGGACTTCTACTGGGAGGAAAACCCCAGTGATTTGACCATTATCATCAAT
>JASDQU011247306.1:12689-25847 GCA_032191745.1 Picea mariana
TTTGACCATTATCATCAATAATTACACACTTATGTGCATCTCTGTGATCAATGAGCCATTTTAAAAGTTCAATGCAAGGGAATACCGAAGTCCTTCTCGCCACCATGTGTAGGTAAGACTTGTGGATGTTGACGAAGACCTCATCATTTGACTTCCTTGTGTCAGGATCGCTATGCGGGGCATACTCGAGGAATTCTTCGTGCTTTATTTCCTTGAACAGGTCTTCCCATCGCATGAATGTTTTCGTTGTCCCAATGTTCACCTCTGTGTCCCCAAAGGTAGGGGGGTTGAGCGAAGGCTTCTTTGGTGATCGCCTTGATGATTGGCGCTAGCTTGGAAGTGAATTCCAATTTTCTTGCAACGGCTGGGGAGGAGCCTTCTCTTGCTTCTTATTCTTGCATCTTTGGGACTCTAGGAGATTTCGTGGTGGTAGGTTTCTTCAGAGGCATCGTTCCTGCAACCGAAGATGCTCAATTAGGGCCAGCACATAGAATAATATTAGATCTTAATTTATATGTGAAAAGAAATCAAACCAGACTGGTACATACCTGTATGCTTGCTAAAATCTGTTGCCTAATATTCACTATACCTTGGAAGCCTCCTCTAGGTCATTCATATCACTCCTATGGATGTTCTGGACCTTTTTCAATGCAGAATTCTCTGGCTCATAATAATTCAGGGTAATATAACAAGAGATAACTTACCAGTCACATCAAGCCATTAATACAAGTAATGGGACGAAATTTAAACTACTTACTGCCAATTCTCTGTAATCAATTTTATGTAGGCTGACGATGGAGGCGCGGAGGGAGATGCATTGTATCTATAGGTTAAAACAATCATTGGGATTTGTGCATGAACCAGAGACTAATGTGCATTCTTGGAATTAATCAATCAATTAAATGCATCGTATCTAGCATATCTTAGAGATAAAATGTCCCATTGTGTCATTTTCTAAAAGGGGAAGTCGGGGATCGGCACAGAGCTATGGGATTCTTTGTTGGTACTCCTTATAAAGAAAGAAAAAAATGCCGACACTAATTTATTTTGTCGGATGGTTCTAATGTGACACGTGGCGTATAAAGACAGGTGACTGGACTCACGAGTGCCAACAGAGGTGGTAACCTTCTTTTAGTTGTGCGCTTCCTATCCCAGCCTAGGAATCACCGATGTCGATTAGATATCATGGGTTAGTAACTGAGGATGAACTTATCGCATTCTTTCCCTTCGTCTAGCTTCTTGGAAATTCATCAATGCCGACATGTTTTTTCGGGATCGTTCATCGACGATTCCTCCCTTTCCCCGCAAATGACTACTTCATTTTGTGTTTTGCCGATGCTGAATGAAATCAGTCATCAACAACTTTCTTTTACAATGCTTATCACGAAATAAAAACTCCCCGTTTACCAATGTCGATGAAAAGCGACGATCAGCGTCCTTATTTTTCTAGGGCGATTTTCTTTCACCTCTGATTCTTCTGGGTGCCAAAATTTGGATGCATCAGGTGAAACGACTTAGTGGTTGATTCTTTAGTCAAATGTTACTCCCTTTAAGTTGTGATGGTTTTGACATGTTCAGTGAAACTTTTAAAGAATCAAGGATAAATTGTAGAAAACAAAGATAAGAAAAAACAACATTGCTTTGAATTAAACAATAAGTGGTACCCAAAAAGTAGAGTTTGGCGGAGACTTTTGAGGGTGTGTTGAGAGCTCAACAAATGGAGATTCACTAGGCGAACGCAGAATCTTTGTTCTTCCTTTAATAACCTTAACTCATGTCTTCCTTTTTTGTTTGTATTTATTCATTATTATATATATATATATATATATATATATATATTATTGGAAATATTATTTTAGGGCCTGACCATTTACTAGGAGGGTGTCAAGTTCTCCCTCCAAGTTCTGCAATCGATAAGTACCTGCCCCTATATTTTCAGTGACCTGGAAAGGTCCAAGCCATAGGTTCTGAAACTTAGAGTGCTTCCCTTTTGGTTCATTTGCTCTGTCCCATTTTAGTACCAAGTCTCCCACCTCAAAACTCTTTTCTTTGGCCTTATGCTTGTCGAACCATCATTTCACTATCTATTGGTGAGCTAGGAATTTTGACTTAGCCTTCTCTCTCTCTTCTTCCAGCATGAGTAGAGTATTGATTCTTCATTGCATGGCCGATGAGGGTTCTTCCTTGGAATCTTGGGCCAATTGAAGAGATGGAAGATAGAGCCCATTTGGGAGGATGGCTTCTTGCCCGTAGACCAGAAAGTACGGAGAGTTTCCTATGGCTTCTTTGGGTGTGACCCTATCAGCCCATAGGGAATTATGAAGTTGATTATGCCAATTTCTTTGTTTATCTGTAACTATCTTCTTTAATATCCTTACCATATTTTTGTTAGTCAACTCTGCCACACCGTTTCCCTGAGGGTAATAATTTGTAGAGTACTTGATTATGATTCATTTTTCTAGAGAAATTATGTCAATAGTGTAGAGGAGAAGTAAGTTGCATTATCAAATATCAGAACAGAGAGGAGACCAAACCTTGTGATTAGTTGTTGTTCTATGAATTGGATCACTACCTTCTCATTTACATGAGTCAGAGGGATGCCCTACGCCCATTTTTTGAAATAGTTAGTGGCAGTGAGAATGTACTTGTGCATCTTAGAGGAGCTGGGCATAATTTCTCCTATGATATCTAACCCCCACTGCTTAAAGAGCCTCAAAACAGTCACAGGATGAAGTGGGACTGCTGACCTTTTATCCTTTCCAGCGCTTATTTGACAAGTCTTATAGTTTCTAGCGTAAGTATGTGCGTCTTTGAACAAGGCGGGCCAGTAGTAGTCGATCCTCAGAATCTTATGAGCAGTGGTATTTCCAGCAAAATGTCCTCCGGTAGGGCCATCATGAAGTTCCTTTATCACCTTATTGGCATCTTCATGTTCGAGGCACCTCAACAATACCCCGTCATAGTTGATCCAAAAAAGCACCGAATTTATTAGATGATATTGTGCAGACTTTAACTTGAGGGCTCTTCTCTCTCTTGGGTTGAGGATTTCGGGACAAGTTCCATGATGTAGTATGTAAGCCAAGTCCTTGTACCAGGAATCTCATTCTGGGGGGGATGTATGCTACTTCTCCACACCATAGAGATATTTCATTCTCCCATCCAGAGTCCTCATTTACTTAATCCTGGGCTTCGGCTGCGAGCTTGCATAGACCTTGTCCTTTTACCATCTTGGTAGGTTTTATGTCTAGATAAAATTCTTGGACTACCGCCATCCAGTTCCCTCTTCTTTCTCCCATTTCTTGTTGGGTGAACAAAGATCGGACTGTAGGTGTGGTACAATCACCTTTGTGTGATTCTTGAGAATGTAGGACTTGAAATGCTTTACTGCCTTATAGACTGCGTAGGCTTGCTTGTCTATGGAAAGATAGTTGAGCTCAGCTCCTTGAAGGTTATTGCTCATAAATAATATTGGGGCTTCATTGTTGTCATCATCCTTCTGAGTTAAAATTGTAGCCAGCAACTAGTCAGAAGCGAAGGTATATAGATTAAAGCCTCTATTGAAATTGGGGATTCGCAGCACTGAAACCCAGGATATGGCATCTTTGATTTTGTTGAAAGCATTTTTTTCGTTCGTCATCCCACTTAAATTCAGCATCTTTGCGAGTCATATTTTGTAAGGGTTTGATAATTTTGGCAAAGTCGGGAGTGAACTTCCTCACGAAATTGATTTTCCAGAAGAAAGACTACATGGATTTCTTGTTATGAGGTAACAGAAGTTGTGCTATGGACTTAATCCTTTTGGGGTCTATGAGAATCCCTGCTTGAGATATAATATGTCCCAACAACTTCCCTTCTTCAAATCTGAAGATAGTTTTCTTAGGATTTAACGATATACCGTATTTCCTACATCTTTCAAAAATCTGAGTTAAGTGATAAATGTGCTCCCTCCCATCCTTCGAATACAACGTCACGTCATCTAAATATACTACTACATACTTGTTTATAATCCCTTGGAATTCCATGTCCATGGCCCTCTGGAAGGTTTCTCCTACGTTAACTAAGCTGAAAGGCATGTGTTTATAAGCGAAGGTTCCCCATTTGGTTCGGAAGGTGGTTTTCAATCGGTCTTCCTCCGAAACTAACACTTGATTGTATCCTGAGAAACCATCGAGCAAAGAAAAAATCTTCAAGCCCGACACGGTCTACAGGAGTTGTTCCATCGGCGAGATGGGATAGTTTTCCTTCTTTGAAGCTTTATTGAGGTTCCAAAAGTCTACACACAATCGGATTTCTCCCGATTTTTTCCTCATTGGAACGAGATTTTCTACCCAGGCAGAGTGCCTAACCTGGAAACTTATCTTCACATCCAGGAGTTTCCTTAATTCCTGGTACATGAGAGGTTCTAATGAAGGGTGATATTTCCTAATCTTATGTTGGAAAGGCTTGACTTCGGGTTTCAACGGGATAGTGTGTTGAATAATACGAGTATCATATGTTTTCAACTCCTTATAGGACCATGCGAAAATGTCTTGTTATTGTCTAAACAGCTTGAGGTAGGCCTTTCTTTCTTCCTTAGATATAGTTTTTCTAAGGTTTACATTCCCTAGGTTCTCTGGGGCCCCAAGATTCACAGTTCCATGGAGAGGACAAGAGCTGCTAGTCTTTGTGCTTTTAGGACCTTTGAATCATTCCTTTAGATCAAACAGATCTTCTAGATTAGCTACCCCTTTCGAGATCATATGGGCCTTTGATATATCCATATGCAGGTCTTCCATAGGACCCCTTTCCGTTTATTTCTCTCAGAACTTTTCATCATCAATAGCGAGATCTTTGAAATTGTTCTGATTGGTCAAAAAACTTATGATCTGGTCATCTCCTTCGAATACTTTCCAATTAGAAATGTTATTAGGTATCGATGGCTTGTAGAGCAGTTCTACAGTGAATCGGGAGGCTTTATAATCCTCTAAAGGCGATAGCCTAGAAGTGGCTATGGCTAGGGAATTGACAAGGGTATTCTTTGCCCTGGGGATTGCGGTAATGTTGAAAACTTCAAAGTGTTTTATTAACCTATGCACCTCCTGCTAGTAAATCTTAAGGTGGGGCAAATTGCAATGTATCATGTTTCTTACTTGTCTAATTATGATTTTTGAGTCTCTGAAAACCTTTAATTCTTTGACATTAAGATCTATGGTTTTCTTTAACCCTTGCACCAGGGCTTCATACTTGGAAGTGTTGTTGGTGCACTCGAATTCTAGCCTACAAGACAAGAAATGACGCCTTCCCCTTGGGTCAATTAGAATGCACCCCACTCCTGATCCTTATTATGACTTGGATCCATCAAACTAGAGGGTCCAAATACATGAATGACAATCATTCCTTACTTCACCATTTTTGATGTCATGTTGTCCACCCTTTCCTTTCACCCGACCTGGCACGGGATTTTAACAAAAGAGAGAATCTTCTGTCGGCATCGATGATTTCTCCTAGAAAGGAAGATCAGAGTTTTGGGTAATTGAAACATTGGATATGAGGGGAGGGAAGTTCCTGAAGTAGGAGTTACAAGAATAATTACCCAATATGGGAAAATCCATGGAGGTCGGTTCATTAGGGGCTTCCCGATTGGTGATCGTATGCTTCAGATATCTCTCCCTATCAATTTGGATCGTGTTCTTGTATCCTTTTAGTGGTAGCCAAAGGTGTGCCCAATCAATACTAAAGTATCCATTCATATTTGCGGACCAATCTCGACTCAATAATAGCCCATATGCCTCAAGGATATCTACTACAATGATATCAATCACCTGCACAAACTTAGGGTGTGTCTCTATCCTAATCATCACATATTTGAGTTCCTCCATAACCTTGACTTGGGTTTTGTCTAGTTTTATAACATGATTATCACTTTTGAGAGGGACATCACTTAGATTATTACAAACGGCCAAGGGAATGACATTAGAAGACGCTCTGAAATCTACCAGACAATTGTGAAGATTCCTATTAAATACTTCGAACGTTAAAAGGAAAGGAGGCATGAAAGGTCTCTCCTTCCTACCTTCTGAGCAGGTGTTTATCGTTGTTTTTCTTGCCAAATCTGGAGGGGGTAGATTCTTCTCTTGACTGTCGCCAGTGGTCGGATTTTCTACCAAACTTAGAGCCTGCAACAAAAGGTCTTTCTACTGATGGATTCTACATACATCCATAACCGATATATTAGCTTTCCAATTCTTCAAATCTTTGACTACGTTATAATCTATCTTAGGATATTCCCACGTATGGATTCTTAGAGGCTGTTTACTGGGAGCGATAGGCATTCTCGGGCGATCGGGAGTCAATTTACTTTGTGAGACATGTGTGGCATCGGTATCTTTTGGGCCAGGTTGACCCTTACTACATGTTTGTACCACTGATATCTCTATGGGTGGTGCCTGAGGTTTAAACATATCGTCCGAAGACACGATCACGTCGGGATCCCATATCAGCATGGTCATGTCTTGTGGTGGGTCAACCTCTTCCTGATCAGCAATGTTAAAGGATGAACTGTGGTTCGATCAGAGAGACTTCGCCCAGAAAATGATTGGCCATTAAATTCATGGCGTTGACCCACTGAGGACATTCCCTTTCTGAGTGGTTCTCTTGGTGGTAAGTACAGAAAGAATCAGAAGCGACATTTCCTAAGTCAATGTTTAGGTTGGATAGGGGAGGTTCAATTGCTTTGAAAGGATGGTTTCTTTTAAAGAAAGGCTTATAGGGTCTTTGGCCTTCGTTTCCCTCACTCGCAGTTCTTTTCATATATATAATCTCATTTGATAGTTTCTTGACCATGCATTGCAGGTATTCTATATCCCCATTACCCATATTGGGAGTTGGTTCAACCGACTTTCCCGACAATCTAGTCAAGAGGAGTCCTCTCCTGGGAGGGGGCTAGCTTTCTTTTCTTGCTAGAGGTGCCTGGCCTTCTTTACACCCTTTCATCTGGAACTCTATCATCTTGGCCTCTTCAAAATTATTCGCAAGGGTTTTCTTAGAGGCTCTTTTAACGAACATGGAAATAGAGTCTGAAAGAGCGTTAGCATAGACCTCGATTTGCAACTCTTGAGTCGGTTTTGCCGCAGGATGAAACTTGTTTAAGATAGTCATGAATCTTTTATTGAAATCTTTGATTGAAATCTTTGATTGAAATCTTTAATTGAAATCTTTGATTGAAATATTTGATTGAAATATTTGACCCTTTCCTTTGGGGTCATGGTGGATGTGAAAAATTTGTCCATAAGGGCTCCCATGGTAGTTTCCTCGGCAAGTTTGTCTAGAAAGTCCTTTTGGAACTTAGTTCAACTGGTTATGGATCCTACTAGCAAGTTAAAATACCAAGTGGAAGCCAAGTTCTCAAACATGTAGGGGAAATTCTGCATACCACGTCTTCATGTTGAATGTTCATAAGCCTGATCACGAGTATGAACTTCTTGATATGATGTTCGGGAAATCCTGAGGTCTCAGGATGATACTTGGGGAGCAACTTTTTTGGGTGCCTAAGGAGATTGTGTATTCATCCAGGGATGGCCATGATGTCCCTGGCCAACCAAGGTTGGTCTCATTGAAGTGGAACTTCTCTCTCCTGCTCATGACCATTGTTATCTGACATATCTTTGGAGTCAGAGTTAGGCTCTTCTCCTCTGAAAGATCGTTAGGTTTCGAGATGTCACCGGCTGGCATCTTGGGTATGGGGTCAAGAGGTTCTTGGATTTCGGTGATCGTGAAGTCTATTAAGTCTTCGATGGAGTGTACGAAAACTTCGTAGGGAGTGCTGACCACTGGTCTACCTTGTTGTATTTTTCGAGAGAGGATGGGGGTGAATGGAAATGCACTGATTTGTTAGGTGTAAGCTCTGGTAATCCTTCTAAACTGATTCACTTCCTCATGAGGGAGGGCGTAAGGTATTTCAGGGTGAAGATAACCTTCCTCGGAGTGGGGCGAGTTATCCTCTTTGGGAGTACTCGGTAAAGGTGGGATGTATGTTGGATGAATAGCCATGTGTGTGGGCCATTACAAATCTATAGGTTGTTCGAAATATCATATAACTTACATATTCAACCATTCATTCTCAGGCCCTCATTCTAGCACCAATTCTGTTGATGGGTCTTAAAACCCTTAACTCAACGGTAGGAACCAAACCTGCCACCGAGGCCCAATTAGACTCTGTACTATTTGTGATTGGAATGGTTCTCCAGATCTCACGATCTAGCCAATTTAATCGATGGGATTTATGATTTCTTGTGGAGGCATCTCCTTCAGTCGGGATTTTCTCTTTTGGTAATTTCTCTTTAGTTAGGATAAATGTGAGAAACATCCGGTATAAACCAACTTGAACGCACAGCGAAAAGGAAGTCTAAGGAGTGGGAAAGGCCGAGCTTGGGATAACCCTCACTCCAGCATGCAGACAACGATCTCTTACCACAGGCCTAGTAATAATACTTTAACCGTGTGAGCACTTGATCACTAGCTGAGATTTTAACCTAAACTATCCAAGAAAAAAAATGAGAGAAAATTTAACTACTGCAGAAGAGGTTGACCTTGGGATAACCCACTGCTCAAACATGCAAACGATAATCCTATACCATAGGCCTAGTAATAATACATTAACCATGTGAGCATCCAATTACTGTTTGAGAATACTAATTATTAGAAGAAAACATTTATATGATAAGATCAATAGCAAGAAAAATAATTCATCTACCATAATCCTTCATCATATATCCACACAACGATTCATCATTTCCACCATTAAAGAAAAGAAAAACAACGCAATTTCACCAGATAACTTGACAATATATTCGATAGCTCTTACTTGTTACATCTACTCATGAACTGAATAGGAAATGGTTCTTCTCCAGGCTCAATTATACATGCATATGATGAAAACAACTTCGTCTCTAGTTCAGAAGGACTTCTTCATTCATAGCAGCTCCAAAATAATTCTTAACAACTAGAAAGAAAAGAGTTCCTGCAACAAACCATCGACCTCTAGAACATCGATCGATGTTCCTATTTATAATATAAAGTCTTAACAGTAATTAATGGTAAGATACAATTTGAGCTAATCAAAAATCCCCACGTGGTGTCATCATAAGACAATCGTTCAATAGTCCACCCGAGTTGTTTCTTGAAAAGGGTGGATTCTTTCATAATCAGACCATCTAATAAAGATTTCTTCACAAGTATAGGCCCATGGGAATCTGTGTTGTTCCATTGGGGCCGCATATATCCCTCTGATGTCTGCTACGTGCGCTCGATATTTTATCAAGGGGGAATTCAGCTGTTGCAACATGGTTTTAGCTCCGATCGGGTGTTATGTGAATTGTCGCACCTGTCCTGACCTCACATTGGCTACCTTCACCCACTCTTCAGCCCATAGGGAGTCTCGTTCGAAATATGTCATGATCACACTTCTTATGTTGATAAACTCACTGGGGTTTCCTAACTTGGGGAGCTTGATATCTTTCATTACTTTATTAATTTTATCCCAGTTCTTCTGGCACTTGGCATATTGTTCTTGGATCTCTCGATGTGGGTCCTGGGACATCTTAGTCAAGTATTTTCTGGATCTGTTTATGCAGTTCATGATATTTTTTCTTAACAACCGAATGCCATGTTCTTCCTTTTCTTGACCCTATTGGACAGCCTCAATGTATTCAAGCCTTTCCACTGCTTGATGTGCTCTCTCATGCCATCATTCCATCTCCTTGCATGCTGCGAGAGCCATGAGAGTGTCCTCCTAGAATTCAATTATATTTTTAGTTAACAAGTTTCTTTCTTTCTTGTACTCATTGTAAACTCCTGAAAACTCACTCTTCAAATATGTCGTAGTCTGTGTGGCACCTTTATAATACTCAACAATATGGCGTAGGTGTTCCAGTTCCTTCAGAGTACCAACTAGTTCTCTTTCATCCCTCTTGGCCCTATCCCAGGCAGCATTAGAGAGGGCTCTTCCCATGCCTATTAGTTCAAACATGTGAGAATTTGTTGTGTTCATCAATCTTTCCTCTATGGTAACCGAAATAGAATGGTCCACAGTAATATTCCTCTTCTTAGCCATCCTTTGTACAATGGCATTCCTCTTTTGATCATAGGAAATCACATAGTTGTCTGCTACTTCATCTACCGGCTCTGGTATCTATTGGTCGCCCCATGTGAGCATGTTTCCCAGGCTACCAGTGGTATATATTTATTCAATATCAGACTCTTGAACCTCATTTTTCTCTGAAGGCTCGACCTCTTCCTGATGTTTATCGGGGACCTGAGTATCAAGTGGAATGGATGTGTCGGGAGCGAGCTCAATACTTTCCTATATTCTAGATGTGGCATCGCCAATGTCCTTTTTCAGGGATCTTTCTTTTGACACGTCCAATTCTGACTTGTCCCTAGGACTACCTGCTCAGGTCTCCGGTGCATCGGGTGTTTTTGTGTCTAAGCCACTTTCGACTCCCTTTTCTTCTTGTGTGTCCTCTTGACTCTGAACATCGGGAACAAGAGGTGTTTTTTCCTGGGCTCCCTTTTCTTCTTCTACATGGATAGAGGTTTTCTAAGATTCCTTCGGACTCTCATCATCACTGTATATATCTATGAACTCAGAAACAGGGTTAGGCGCACTAGTTTCGACCAACACCCAGCCCAGCTTTGATTGAGTCATCACGCCTGTCAGTGAATCAGCTGGCGGCAGTGTGGATTCAGGGTCATCTTACTCGTTGATGTTTCCAGGGTCTTTGAGCTCGGAGCCGCCTACCCCTACCAGGCTCTCTTCTAGGTTACTGGTCATAACGGTCGATAAGAAGGCCAGATCATTCGACGCCAGATCCATTATTTGTTGAGCATGTTGGAGAAATAGTGTCCCTCTTTCCCTTACACCTGGAGTTCCGAGAAAATTCTGGTTTTGTACAGGGGTTTTTTGGGGAGCTTCCATTGTTTCGGTCAATTTAAATGTTACCCTTTATTCCCTAGTCCTGAGAATTTCTTCCACTCTTTGCACTCTTTCATCCAAGGACGTCGCTTTCTCTTCCCAACTCATGGCCTTAAACTTGGTTATTTTGGGGTTAGCCATTCTTTCCACTACCTCATCCCAATCTTGAGCATTTTCAGTGAAGATTTCATCCTCAAACCGGTCGTGGGCATACGGCCAATAGGACAATACTTGTGATGCATGTTTCGATACCAGAACCTTGGGATTGTTCTTGCGAAAATGTCCTGTCTGGAACCAAAATTCCAATTGACTTCATCCCTCTTGCTTGGCCTGAGAAATGTCTTTAACCTGGTAGAAGCCGATATGAAACCCATAGGGTATGAATGTCTTCTTCTTATGCTCCACAAAAGTGGCGTTGTACCCTTGCAAGATAGTTTGGTAACATATTTCCTCTAGTACCAGTCAGTCGGGGACACATATAGGTAGAAAATGTGGTGCTTTTGTGGTGCCGAAAACCCTAATGTAGGTTTTGCGCTCGTCCAGGTACCAGTGACTGACTTTCGATATAACTTTTTTGGCTGCATAAGACAACCTTGGGCACTCCTTCTTGAATAGTAAGAAATGAATAGGTGCGACAAATTGGTCGCAAATGAGAGAGTAGGATCTTTTATACCTGTTCTCCCACAAGATGCTAAAATAGACATGGACCGGGAGCTCAGAAGTGTGCCAGCTCAGGTTCATTCCTGTGAAGACATTTCTTGCACAGATGACGTCCAATAGATAAGACACCATGTATAAGGTAGGAGTTTCTCCTTCCTTCGGTTGTTGAGGCTGTAGAATCCAGGTGCTAAGTTGTTTGGAGATGATCGTGCCCCAGTTGAATCTTGTTCTAGAGATGGCGACAATATAAGACAAAGGCATTCATGCCTCTGAAAACCTAGAGCAATATTTTTCTCCATGAAACCAACAAAGGAGAGCCATTAGATAGATATAAGGTTGTCTAAGGTTGGTCGTCAGGTACCAGCCGGAGTTTCGGTTGATGAATTTTTTGTCTTCTCTCCACTAGGACGCCATGATTTTGCTGGTGTCATGCTTCTGATAAAACTTCACAACAAAACCCTTGTTCAAATGTTCATCTGGCTCCCTGAGCTTGTAATACTTTTGGACTTCTACTAGGAGGAAAACCCTGACGATTTGACCATTATCATCATTAATTACACACTTATGTGCATCGCTGTGATCAATGAGACATTTTGAAAGTTCAATGCAAGGGAATACCGGAATCCTGCTCACCACCATGTGTAGGTAAGCCTTGTGGATGTTGACGAAGACCTCATCATCCATCTTCCTTGTGTCACGATCACTATGTAGGGCATACTCGGGGAATTCTTCGTGCTTTATTTCCTTGAATAGGTCTTCCCATCATGGGAATGTTGTCTTGGTCCCAATGTTTGCCTCTGTGTCCCCAAAGGTCGGGGGTTGAGTGAAGGCTTCTTTGGTGATATCCTTGATGATCGGTGCTAGCTTGGAAGTGAATTCCAATTTTCTTGCAACGGCTGGGGAGGATCCTTCTCCTGATTCTGATTTTGCAGCTTTGGGACTCTAGGAGATATCTTGGTGGTAGGTTTCTTCGGAGGCATTGTTCCTGCAACCAAAGATGCTCAATTAAGGCCGGCACATAGAATAATATTAGATCTTAATTTATATGTGAAATGAAATCAAAACCAGACTGATACATACCTGTATGCTTGCTAAAATCTATTTCTTAATACTCACTATACCTTGAAAGCCTCCTCCGGGTCGTTCGTCTCACTCCTCTAGATGTTCCAGACCTCTTTTCAAGCAGAATGCTCTGGCTCATAATAATTCAAGGTAATATAACTAGAGAGAACTTACCAGTCACATCAAGCCATTAATACAAGTAATGGGACAAAATTTAAACTACTTACCGCCAATTCTCTGTAATCAATTTTACGTTGGTTGATGGTGGAGGCATGGAGGGAGATGCATTGTATCTACAGGTTAAAATGGTCATTGGGATTTGCGCATGAATCAGAGACTAATGTGTGATCTTGGAATTAATCAATCAATTAAATGCATCGTATCTAGCGTATCTTAGAGCTAAAATGTCCCATCATGTCATTTTCTGAAAGGGGAAGTCGGGGATCAGTGCAAAGATACGAGATTCTTTGTTGGTACTCCTTACA
>JASDQU011247307.1:2173-21633 GCA_032191745.1 Picea mariana
TTATATTCTTTTTCTTTGACTTTTTTTTTAATTTCGTTTTTGTAATTTGTCGTATTTGTTTTCCCTTTTTACTTTCCTTTAAAATTATTTTATAATTTTTCCCATATTTAAAATGCTATTTTTTATGTTTTAAATTAAAAATATATATATGGTTTTTCCTTAGTTTGGGATTCCCTTTACACTTTTGTTTTTCATGTGGGACCTTTTAATTTAATTTTCCACTTTATTTTATTTTATTATTATTTTTTTAGAATTTTGTTTGTAATATTATCAATTTTTAATGTTTATGTCTACAATAATATTAGTTGTTAGGTATGGTTTCAATCAAATTATAATTTTAATGTCGAAATGCAATCAATATCATCACATTTTATTTTGGGGATTGATTTTAAGGATTTTGATCTAATCAATATCAATTTCAAGGAAATGGTTTCTCTTAAGATGTAATTTTAACCCTAAAAAGTAAATGGGTGCTACTAAAAGCACCACTTTTCAATTGGGGTTGATTTTAAGGTTTTTGTTTGCAACCATATCGATTGTGAATGCCATGGTTTTGAGTGAGTTGTAATTTGAACCCCAACCAAAACAAAGGGTGTCACTGGTAGCAAGACTTTCAATTTGGGAGTTGATTTTGGTGATTTTGACAAAAAAAAAGGTTTTTTAGGGCTAGAATTCTTGTTTTGAAGTCACAATTTTCATTAAGTTGGTAAGTATGTTGAATGGAATGCAAGTATTGATAGCATCAATGGTGGTAGTAGCAATGACGTTGATAATGATGGGCCAAAAATTGTTAAACATAGTTACTGACTTGACGAGAATGGTAACCTCAAAATGAGAACTCTAGCTCTAAAACCCCCTATTTTTGGGTTAAAAACACCAATATCAATTCTTGTTTTAAAAAGTGGTGCTATCAATTGCATGTTTTATATATATATATTTTTTAAATTTCCAAGATTACAATTACCACATTTTGCAACCGTGACATTAACAAACTCATAATATTGCCAACAAAAACCATGAAATCAACCCCTAAATTGAAAAGTGACACTTTGAGCAACACCTTTGTGTGTCAATGAATAAAAGTATGCAAAATTCATATTTAGTGGGATGCATGATATGTACAAAGACATGTTTTGATTATCACATTGAAAATATTTTACTCTACACAAAGGCATGCAAAAAACATTCACTCAATTGGTAATCTTCATATATCAAGAATCCAAACGAGACTAGAAAAGGATCCTTCATTTTATCCAAAAGTACATCATGGACAAGAGAGTGGGAAATTAAAAAACACTACAATGCCATGGATGCATGAATTATTTTCCAAGAATAGAGTGTATGTCAAATAGAGACATAGTACATATTCTAGATAACTTCTCAAGGAAAGAAATCTACAACTTATACAAAGAATATGTTGAAAGAAATGGTAATTTTATTACATTTGCATATTTTACAAAAATGTGGAAAAAACAGTTCAAAAATGTCCATATTCCTAAAAAGTCAAAGATGGGGGTTTGCAGTACATGTGCTTCTCTTAAATCAAGAAGGGATAAATATGAAGGTGTAGAAAAATGTATTTCATTACAAAATTATTTGTTAGAATTGAATATTTATTAACTATGAATTTACTTATTATCAATATTTTCATTTAATGATATCCGCAGATTCCATTATCAAAGCACTTCAAGAACATCACTATGAACAATCAAGTGAATGGAAAAAGTTGTAAAAACATTGAAAGATGAGTTATGATGCTCCAAATAAATATATAGGTTTGATAATTGATGGCATGAATTACGTAAAAAAACACTTTTGCCACATTTTATCCATACACCAAAGAATTTAGAGGAAAAATGTATTCAATTTCGCTTGGTTGGTTGCATGGTTTTTAATATACAAATGTCTGCAAGAGTTTACTTCATAGCTCCAAATATTCACAATGATGCAAATATGACCATCACCATAATTCATCATGTGCTTACTCACTTGTTAGGTAATCTTCCTCAAGTTTTGTATCTATAATAAGACAACACCAATCGTGAAAACAAAATGCAAATATATTTGGATATATAAGCATGCATTTTGAATTGGGAATATTTCAAAGTTAAAAGTTGGTTTCCTTCTTGTTGGGCAGATATTTAACCATATTGATCAAATGTTCAGTTGCTTTGCAATAACATTGAAGATGAGAAATGTTAGGAGTATGTCATCATTAATTGAAACTATTAAAAAATCATACTTTCCAAAGCTTGTTTTTCACATATTGAAAGAAATTTTTGGCATGTGTAGATTTATTTAGGGATCACATGGTGAAGAAAAGTGCATTGAACAATTTAATGACAATATCTTCTAGCATTAATTTTGTATTAAACTAAATGATGGGAAAGCACTTATACGGGGCAAGAATTACTCAACTAGTATAGAATAGGGGCCTTCATTAGGTTTATCATTTTTGAAGTTCATTCTAGATCATCCATTGTTTGCATCAAATTTATTGTTATTTCTATTAGCTATTGAGATCTATAATGCATGAAGTCATAATAGAGATATAGATTATTCTAAATGCTTGGAAGAAATTAAAAAATGTATTAAAGATACATATGAGTACATTGATGTTGTTGATTTTGTATGGTGGGAGTATTTTTTCAATGATCAAAGTGATATAATTTCAAAATCAACAAATTGAGATACAATTTTTGAAGACTCCATTTAGTTGGCCACAAAGTATGCCAAATGAATATGAGGAAAGAAACATTATTGAACAACAAGAATATCAAGGTGTTATTGATTCTTCACAAGTAGAGGAAAAATAAATTTATATTGGTTTTAAAATATCACATGCACAGTGTGAAGCCATGGAATACCTTTACAGAGGATCGATACAATATATAAGGAGGGTTGCATGATTGTAGTGCTAGCAACTGAAGATCCACATGGTTATCCATTCTAAATTGCAAAATTTATGAAGGTCAATAAATAAAATGAAGATGTTACAGTGGTTGAAGCATATTAGTATGCCATAGATACACACCCATTCATTGGTGTGTATAATCCAGAGATTGTAGTCAAGAAACATATCAATAGCAAGAGGAAAAGAAAAGGGAAAAATATAAACCGTCCATGCACTGACATCTTAAAATTAGAGTATGTTGACATAATTATTTATGACTTCCATTTGACAAAGAGATGAACTCTTCTTTCTAGGACAGCATAGATTATCAAAAGGTTGTTGGAACAAGAAATAGTTGCAAGATGGGAGTCCAATGAACGTAGTCATAGATCTGTAAGGCCTCTAATATATAAATTGTTAGGCATACATGTAGACTTATATGGTGCACTCATTGATAATAGAGAAGAATATGGGTCATCTACATCTTTATATAATCATTCATTTGAAGATAATGCAGATTTTGATGGTGTGTTAGAACCCATAGTTTGATTAATTACCTGAAACATTTTTTATATTTCGAATTTATTTGCCGGATAATCCACAATTGGTGTCATTTTGCCATCGACGTTTCGAATCCGAATCGAGATTCATCATCAGGACTAATCATCAATTGATAGCTTGTTGATCTTGGTCAATTAATAGTTTAAGATGCAAGAAATTTTAAGATTTTACCTAGGTCGACTGTCTAAAAACCTAATTTACAGAGTTTTAAACAAAAATTAAACAAAATTAATGATAGTTCCTAATAATTAATAATATATCATAACTATTACTAAGGTTGAATGTAATAGTTTGTTTAATGGTGTTTAAATTTATATATGTATAAATAAAAGTCTAGGGTTTAGAATTAGATTGAGTTTATATTTATTTTATTAGTACTTTTAATTAATTGTATTATATTTATAGTTAATGTATGAAGTAAGATTTTTAGTTATGGTTTGGTTGTTTGGGGTTAGAGTTAGATAATTTTTTTATTTTTTTTTACTTATTAGTACTTTTAATTTATGTTTATATTTAATGTATAAAGTTTAGTGAACTAATTACTATATTTATGGAAATGAAGATTTTAGTTATGGTTTAGCTTTTAGTTGATTAGAATAAATCTAGGGTTTCAAAGGATTGTTTTAATAGTGTTAAATTGTGTATTTCATATTATTTTAGTATTATTAGGTCTAAATATTGAGGATTTTTGTATATATATAAGTAATCAAGGGATATGTTTATGATACTAAGTAGTAGGGGTTAATTTGTGTTTTAAGTGATTAGAATGTAACATAGTAGGAATACATATATAAGAGAAACTGGGGTTAATAATATATATAGTGCCATATGATTAGGGGATATGTAAATTAATTATTGATATATATAGTAATAAGTGTCTATAATTAGAATTTATAAAGTAGATAATACAGGTTAGTTAGACTCCTAAGTCTATGAACTGACACAAAAGAAAAACCTAAACAAGCAAGGAAAAGAAGAAGGGAGGTGTCATACATGATTTGATCTATGAGGGTCTCTAAGTTGGTTGATCAATGGGTGCCAAAAACTGCTCACCTCCAAGCCACTGTCTTTGTTCATATTGTTGGGGTGCTTGATTATTTCTAGAGCTTCTTTTAAGCGTCTCATGTAGTAATGATCCTCTTTTGCTAGTATCTTCATATTCTCAAGGAAGACATAATGTTTGGCCTTAACTGAGTGTTCTGCTAAGGCCAAGGTGTGAATGTGTTCATTTCTAATTTTTATATTTTTTATTATTATGATGTTTGCATGGTCACTCTAAAGGAGTCTTTTAATTTACATATGATTTTACATGAAATTATGAATCATAGCAATGTTTGTTGGCTTATATGATTTGATTGTGAAGAATATAAGAAAGTTTCTTAGCTCATATGATTTGAATATGGAAAATGCAACAATATTTTTAAGAAACAAATTATGTTTCATTCAATGTAATTTGTATTGACTTAATGAGAAAGAAAGGGAGCATACCATTTTGAGGTGCAGAAGGGAAGGCCCAGTGAATTGTGATAATCATCTTGTTATTTTGAAAGGTGACAATGTATAATGTACTTATCAACTTAATGAGAAGCCTTTAGAGTTCTCATTTTTTAGAGTTTATATGATCCACATGGATCTCGATGGCCATCCACCTTTTCTACTGAATCATCATTTTGAGCATTTGGTTTTGATAAACCATGATATTCACCCTTTTGAAGGGGAATTGAATGTAATGTCATCTTCATTTGTTAATTACAAACATTATGTAATGATTTCAAAGTGGTTTTATGTACATGCTCAGAACATAGCGTTAATGCACACTCCGCAGTTAAGTGCGCTCAGGCCAGAGTAATACTGGGATGGGTGACCACCCCAGAAGTCTTAGTGTTTTACATGCTTATGGCATTAATGTAATGTCATATTCATTTGTTAATTACATACATCATGTAATGATTTCCTAGTGGTCTTATGTACATGCCTACAACATAGCGTCAATGCACTGGATCCCATTAGAACTCCGCAGTTAAGCGTGCTTATGCTAGAGTAGTACTAATATGGGTGACCGCCCAAGAAGTCCTAGTGTTTTACATGCCTATCACATTTTATAAACCTAGTCCAATTTATCCCACATGCATCATGGGGATTATTCTCCTCTCACTCTCTCATATATAATTGAGGTGGAGTCCCTTTAAGCATGCAATGGAGTGTGATTTAAAGCTTGTTGCGAATGAAGTGTAGCCAACATCTCTTTATTTTGAGAGATAGGCTACCCCATTTTGCCAGTTTGTGTTCTATAATGTTTTTCTCTCTTGTTCATTAATAGAAGTTAGTTTTCACTATATTTCTTTGTTCTCTGCATTATTTCTATGTATTTCCTTCTTATATATCGGTTATATTTTTGTCTTCATGTCATTCTCAAAATAATCTAGATCAGTGGTATCAGAGCAGGCTGCTCTTTTTCATTTCTTAGAGTAGGTCCCCGACAAGGTCAGGGTATAGAGAGTTGGGTCTCAAGCTAGTTTCGCTTGAGGGAAACTGCTCTCGCCAGCCCAAGTGACCTCCCATGGTAGAAGAAAAGAGAGATGACAAAGAAGGAGATCATTTCAAGATGTTTCTCAAGGAATCCCTTGTGTGACAGAGGAACAAGATGATGGACAAATTTTCTCAAATCCTTCGAAGACTACCGATGGCGACGACTGAGGCATATTCAACAAGAATCCATTACACAAGTGCAACACCCTTCAATGTACAAGTCAATTTTGATATCCACTTATTTGAAGGCCAGATAGATGCAGATGCTCTAGAAAAATGGTTGAATCTGCTAGAAGATTATTACTCTGTCAAAAAAAAAATCGACAGTGAAAAGATCACCTTTGCGCTCCTTAAAGCCCTTCCCCATGTCAGATCTTGGTGGGAAGGTTTCTAGGAGAGGTACACCATGGATGAATCTACACTATTTGGGAGAGAACCCACTTGGGAAGCCTTTGTAGATTCCCTAAAGGAGGAGTTCTACCCCGTCGGAAACTATGATGACCAATACATGAGATGGAGAACTCTGCGTCAGAAAAGAGATGAGATAGTGTCGGAGTACACCAACATATTTCATACCTTATGATCAAATTTGGGTATCAAAGACTCCAAGAAACACCTATTTTTGAAGTACTGCAGTGGTCTACACAGGTACATCCAAACATAGATGGATTTTTTGGACATCTCCTCACTGGGAGATGCTTATCAATATGTAGTCAAAATTGGGCAGAAACTTAAGCAACAAAGTAAGTGGGAGAAGTCTGGAAAAGGAAAATCTAACTCACATAATGAAGGGTGGAGCAAGGAAGGCCAACCTCAAGAGAGTCAGTCCTAGATGCAGGCAAACAAGGGTAACTTCACATAACTTCATTTCTAATCCACTTTCATGTAACTTCATTTCTAATTCATTTCCACTTTTGTATTTATTAAAGTCGCATTTCCTTTGAATATTTATATGTGAATACTTACTTACCTTTGACATCAATGAAAATAATTTGTTCAAAAAAAGTTACTTTAGAAGAGTCACAAACATAGAGCTGCAATATCAAAAGCAGTCCCATACAGTGATACATTGTACAAGTAATGTCCAAAAAAAACAAAATCCTAACTAGTAAGCTTAAATTGTTACAAATAGGATAAAACACCATCTTTGTTGGAGAGCAAGCCTCCATCAAAGTATTATTCAAGTACAAAATTGTTTTCAATCAGAAGTAAGGAATCTTTAGAAAGAGCATCAACAGAATAATTTTGTTCTCTTAGGATATGGGTGAAGCTAAGATGACTAAACATAGTAGTGATAGCATGTAGTTGCTCATAAATTTTCTTTAGAACCAAATTTGTAACCTATATATCCTCCTTCATCTAGTCAATTGCTAGCTTCGAATCCCCAAAAACCTAGAGATCGTGGACATCCCTTATCCACTACAAACTTGAGAAGAGAAAAAAAAGATTTAAATTCTCCCAGGTTGTGTCTGTTTTCCCAAATTTGATTTTCCATAAACAAAGTGAGTATTAGAAAAATGAAATATAAATCCAAAACCACAAGTCCTTCCTAGGCCTTGATAGGAACCATTGAAGAATCCCCATGCAACATATTTTTTAATCTCCACTTCACTTACCAAATGAGGTTGTTTTAGCTTCTGATCAAACTTATATCAAGAGAGAAGAGTGAAATCTTGTTGCGATACCTTAAACGTAGGGTGACACTTATATTCAAATATAATGGTATTTATGGATAGCCAAACCCCCCACACAACCAGAATCAAAAGCACCCCAAATTCCTTCAAGGAGGGACAAGTGAAAAACTCATGAAAGCAATCGAGAATTGTACCCCAATCTTATAAATGATCGAAACCCAACAAACTCTCTATTTCCAACCACACTTGGCGAGAATAAGAATAATCCATAAATAAATGAAATTTTTATTCATCATGTCTCTTACACAAATAACATAGTCTCAGACTTTGTTTATTCTGAAGTTGCAACGTATCCCAAGTCAAGACTTTCCCTTTTAGCACAATCTAGAAGAACAATATGCCTTTTAGAGGACCCTTTATTTTCCAAAGTTTTTTGTACCACCAAATATTTGGGTTATCTCCCAATTCCTGTATGTCCAAATATACAAGTTTTTTGCAATACTGACATATATTGTGTCCAATGATTATGGCTTGTTTCATCAATGTCTAGAGATGCAACTGAGAGCCATCCATGATTCCAGATAGTTGTTTGAGAAACATCACCAATTTTGTTGAGAGTGCAATGACCAAGCTCCTGGAGTTGTGACATAAGACCCTCCAAAAGAAATATATTTTCTTCACATCCAATAATAACATACATCCTGATCCTTACATGTGAAACTATGCCAAAATTCCAAGCAAAGAATTTCCTATGATAGGAAAGGAAAGAGAGATGGTCCACCATTGATTGGATACATTATGGGTAATTTTCTATCTTCTTTGTATCGAATCCAAAAATATATATGGAGCGATGTATTTGTTAATCAATATGTGCCTCCAAATGTTGTTTTTGGTCGAGAAATCCCATAATGATTTTGCAACTAAAGATTTCCCAAAAAGATAGATATCTTTTAAATCCCAACCCACAAATATCTTAGGCTTTGAAAGGATTTTCCAATTAGTCAAGTGTGATCCCAAATATTATGCACTTCCCTTCCATAAATAGTTTAAACAAATCTTCTGAATGGTTATGAATTCATTTTGAAATTAGGGCCAATAGGTTCCAATAGATTGGTATAGCCTCGACCACTGATTTGATTAGGATCAATCTGCCACCTCGTGACATCCAACGATTGCACTAAAAGTTTATTTTCCTTTCTATTTTGGACAAAATCCAGTTCTGATCTGAGACCCTATAATTGTTGGGTTTAAGAATGAACCCAAAGAATTTAAATCCTTCCCTCAAATCAAAGGAAGACAAGTTAAAAATTCCAGAGACACTTTTCCTGATACCCTCCTCCACATCTAGAAAATAAATGGCAGATTCATTAACATTTATAACCATACCCATAAAATCATAGAAAATATCCAAGATATCCTTTAAGATACTACCTTGAGACTCCACATAGATGAAAAATATCAACATGTCATCCACAAACAATAGATGTGTAAGACATCCATTCCTTCCCAGCCTTACACCTTGAAATTTGTTGACTTTTTTGGCCTCCACAATTTCCCTACTAAGCCCATCAACAACCAAAAGAAAGAGATATGGGGAGAGGGGGAAACCTTGTTGCAACCCCTGAGCATATTTGAAGAATGGTGAACCAGATCCATTAATTAGAACAAAAAAAGAAACAATAGTCACACAACACATGATCCATTTCACCAAAGGTAGCTCAAACCCAATATGGAGAAGCAATAATCTGAGGTAAAGCCATGAAACACGATAATATGCTTTTTAAAGGTCAATTTTTAAGACTGAGACTAGATGATTTAGTGTTTTTATTGTATGCATCCCTTCCTGCACTGAGCCAATGGATTGATAAGACAACCCTTAAGGAAACCAAATTATTCAAAACAAATAACATCGAGTAAAATTGGTTTAATATTGACCCCAATTACCTTTGCAATCATTTTCTAGAGGTGGTTGCACAAGAAAATCGATAGAAAGTCATCAAAAGTATTGGGATGGTCCAATTTGGGAATAACCACTAGAAAGGTTGAGTTAATACTTCTTCACATCTTAGCCTTTTGTCGAAATTTTTCCACTACCCAAAGAAGGTCATCCATGAAAAGATCAAAGAAATATTCAAAAACTTTTGCAGTCCAACCATCCGACCCAAGGATCTTATCTCTTTTGAAAGAATAAATGATATCAAGTAATTCATATTTGGTGACCCCACTAAATAGAGAGTGATTATCCCCTTCTTCCACCAATCTCGAAAAATAAGAAATGAGATTAAGCATTTCCCCAAGTTTCACCTACTCTGGTTCCTTGAATAGGGTCTCAAAATGGTCCATTCCTAAAGAGGCTAGATATGAGAAATCTTTGACTTTGTTTCCACTTATGTCATTTAGCTCCGAGATGGTGTTATATGTTTTCCAACAATTGACATATTTTTGAATTTTTTTTGTGTTTTGATCCCCATAAGATATCCATATGGCCCTACTCTTTAGTCTTCAAGTTTTCTCATGATCAATCATAATCATGGATCAAAGAGTTTCTAAATAATGACACTTCTCTAGGATAGAGGTAGATGATAGAACCCCATGGTTCAAGGTATAAAGCTGCTCAAGATCATGCTCGATATTTCTAAGCTCCCAATCTTTTAACTTCCTCCATACCCTATCCCAGGAGGTAAATTCCTCTTTAACCAACTAAAGGACAGAAAAAAACTGTACATTAGTTGGGGAATCTACATCCTCCTGATAGTGTTTCCAATTATCATGAACCAAATTGCAAAAATATTATTCTTCAAACTATGAAGGGTTATATTTAAAATACGCTACAAGTTTCCCCATTACTTTGTCAAATTGTAAAAATGTTGGAAAATGATCAGAACATCAGACATTTTCGACCCATGAATTGTATATACCAAAGTTATAGAGCAGAGCATGTTGCACTAGAAAACTATCTAGTCTCTTTGAAATTCCTTCCACTCCACCTTGATTATTTCTAGAAGTTATGCATAACTAAATGGGTTAAAAACATCTACCCAGCCTATCGCTTCTAGTTCAACACTGAAAAAACTTTCCAACCTTTCCTAATGAGCGAAAGGACCCCAATTTTCCTCCCTACTAAGTGTAATGTTTAGGTCCCCTCCAATGATAATATTTTCAAAGCCAATACATTTAAGAGAAAATGACCTGACCTAAAAATCCTCCTTTCCCTTATAAAGCCCATACAAATTGAGTATAGTAAATGATTGTTCTAGTTCCTTGGAATATAGTTATGTACAAAACCTTGATAAAATGGAAAACTAATTTATAAGGGAGAAGTTTGATTAAATCCCTATAATGATTCCCCTTGAGAGTCCATCGAATCCAAACCATGAAATACCCAACCTGGGAATAGCTTCACCAAGTCGACGATAATAGGTTCACTAGGTCCCATGGTTTCTTGAATTAACACAATGTCCAACCAATCAATCTCTATAAAGCGCTTTAGAGAAAGTTTTTCATCCCTTCCCCTTAGGTCCCTCGTGTTTACAAATATGATCTTCATGAGGAACCCGACATTGGGGCTATGCCTTCTCTAAGGACCCTTGATATTAGTCTTTTTCTTCCGTACAAAACTTCACAATGGGCTCACTCTTGTGCTCGATTTAGTGTTGAATTATGCCCCACTTTGTTGGGGCCAGTTAATTTAATGCCACTTAAACCTAGACCCACCGAGAGCACTTTACTATGTAAGGAGTTTTGAGACCTCGGTAGGTAAGGATCCCCACCTAAAGAGACTAAGGAGTTTGTGAGAATCTGAGGATTCTGAAGACAAGGAATATGAATCCTTTGAAAACTTGATGATAAAAGTACCACTTTCCTTCTTCTTAGAAGGAAGGTTCATTGAAACTGCCCCTGATGAGTGACTAGGGCTAGACACCTCAACCCAGGTAGGCACTCAATTCACAATTTGTTCAGAAACTGAGACATAAGTAGGGTTTTGGAGAGGAGAAGACTTACCCAATCCCTAGAGTGCAGTAGTGATCTTTATACAAAAATATTCTAGCTTACTCCACTGAGTTGGTGAATGATCCATATCATCCCCAAATTTGTCCTTGAGATCCTGATTCACGACTCCTTATGGATCACTGTCATCCAAAGAAATTTTTATATCACCAACCGAAACATCTGACTGAAGATCCTTCTTTATAGGATGGTGACATAGAATTTGCATCACCCCATCCCCCTCCAAATGTCCTAAAGGAGAAGTATGCACATCCAAGGTCCTTGAAGACGAATTGGGGATTGAAACTTTTCCTCCAAAATATCGCCTCTTGTTCCCTGAAAATTCTTCTAAACTGAAATCTCATGATCTGCCATAATTTTCCCAACCTTGTGACAATGGTAACACCTAAAGGGAACATTAACATATTCTAATTGATGAGTATAGGACAGGTCACTTGCCACCAACTCCATAGAATTGAAAATCCATTCACAAAGATCCAAGTCAACTAGGATTTGTGCCATCGAACACAGACTACTAGTCTTGCAACTATCATTAGAGGTTATAAACTTACCTAAGACCTCACCAATGGCCTTTAACCCGTTATTGGTCCAAAAATCTAAGGGAAACTTAGGTAATTTAATCCGTGTTTGAGCACTGGTGAGAATATCCTCCCAGACATTGAGTAAAGGGTTCCATGGTTTAACACTAAGAAAGTTTCTATCCTAGTACCAACAACCCCCTAAATTTTTCCATGCATCACCTTTGGTAAGAAAGAGAAAACCGATCCAACCTATGGATAGGAGATGAACAATCAGGGCATAATCAAGTACATGCATCCATTCAGATTGCATCCACAAATTAAGAGATTCCATCTACACCCTCCTACCACAAAAATTCCCTACAATCATGTGGTCATCCAGATCGCCTCTTGTTACCTGAAAACTTCTTCTAAAATGAAATCTCATGATCCGCCATAATGTTCCAAACCTTGTGACAATGGGGAAACCTTAAGGGAGCGTTAACATAATCTAATTGTTGAGTATAGGACTGGTCACTTGCCACCAACTCCATAGACTCGAAAATCCCTTGGTGAAGATCCAAGTCAACCAGGATTTGTGCCACTGAATGCGGACTGCTAGTATTGTAACTATCATCAGAGGCTATAAACTTACCTAAGACCTTGTCAATGGCATTTAACCCATTATCGGTCCAAAAATCTAAGGGAAAGTTAGGTAATTTAATCCACGTTCGAGCACTGGTGAGAATATCGTCCTAGACATCGAACAAAGGGTGCCATGGTTTAGCACTAAGCAAGTTTCTATCCTAGTACCAATGACCCCCTAAAATTTTCCATGCATCGCCTTTGGTAAGAAAGAGAAAACCAATCCAACCTATGGACAAGAGATGAACAATCAGGGCATAATCAAGTACATGCATCCATTCAGATTGCATCCATGAATTAAGAGATTCCATCTACACTCTCCTACCACAAAAATTCCCTACAATCATGTGGCCATCCAAATCGCCTCTTGTTACCTGAAAATTTCTTCTAAAATGAAATCTCATGATCTGCCATAATGTTCCAAACCTTGTGACAATGGGAAAACCTTAAGGGAGAATTAACATAGTCTAATTGTTGATTATAGGACTAATTGCTTGCCACCAACTCCACAGACTCGAAAATCCCTTGATGAAGATCCAAGTCAACTAGGATTTGTGCCACTGAACATAGACTGCTAGTATTTTAACTATCATCAGAGGCTATAAACTTACCTAAGACCTCGTCAATGGCCTTTAACTCATTATCGGTCCAAAAATCTAAGGGAACGTTAGGTAATTTAATCAACGTTCGAGCACTGGTGAGAATATCCTCCTGGACATCGAACAAAGGTGCCATGGTTTAGGACTAAGCAAGTTTCTATCCTAGTACCAATGACCCCCTAAAATTTTCCATGCATCGCCTTCGGTAAGAAAGAGAAAACCAATCCAACCTATGAACAAGAGATGAACAATCAGGGCATAATAAAGTACATGCATACATTCAGATTGCATCCATGAATTAAGAGATTCCATCTACACCCTCCTACCACAAAAATTCCCTACAATCATGTGGCCATCCAGATCACCTCTTGTTACCTGAAAACTTCTTCTAAAATGAAATCTCGTGATCCACCATAATGTTTCAAACCTTGTGACAATGGGAAAACCTTAAGGGAGCATTAACATAGCTTAATTGTTGAGTATAGGATTGGTCAATTGCCACCAACTCCATAGACTCGAAAATCCCTTGATCAAGATCCAAGTCAACTAGGATTTGTGCCACTGAACATAGACTGCTATTATTGTAACTATCATCGGAGGCTATAAACTTACTTAAGACATCGTCAATGGCCTTTAACCCATTATCGTTCCAAAACTCTAAGGGAAAGTTAGGTAATTTAATCCATGTTCGAGCACTAGTGAGAATATCCTCCTGGACATTGAACAAAGGGTGCCATGGTTTATCACTAAGCAAGTTTCTATCCTAGTACCAATGACCCCCTAAAATTTTCCATGCATCACCTTCGGTAAGAAAGAGAAAACCAATCCAACCTCTGGACAAGAGATGAACAATCATGGCACAATCAAGTACAAGCATCCATTTAGATTGCATCCATGAATCGAGAGATGCCATCGACACATTCCTACCACAAAAATTCCCTACAATCATGTGGCCATCCAGATTTGAAATTTCATTGACTTGGAGATCCTCCTCTACTACCAAAGAGACCTTGCCTCCCCCCGATTTAACCACCCACCTATTCTTACGACCAAGACTCCTTCTTACAACAGGAAAACCAACACCTTGAAGATCCTTAAGGTCTAAATTTCTACTAATAATCCTTGTAGAATGAAAACTGACGGGATCAAGCCCTACTTGAGCTTCCATGGAGTGAGTAGGAGGGAAAATATGGTTCGATTTTTGGGTACCTTCGACCTCAACATGCATTCCAAAATCTCCACCAGTTACTCCTTCCCCGGGACATTCACTCTCTCATCTGACTCCTTGACAAAAATCCCTCGGAGTATATGTAGATCAGTATGATATGACCGTGATAGGACACCTCGTCACACATATCCTTCAAGAAGAGCATGTTCCCTCTATTGAGCTTATGTCCTCAGAGTACGAAATGAGGGAAGGGTCAACTCAAAGATTCACGAAGATCATATCCACCGATAAAGTATCTTTTGAATAGTCTACTAGTTGCAAGGTGTCATCCATTTTGCTTAGGTGTACTCCAAACCCCCCACATGTCACCAAAACCCTGCTAAACCCTTGTAGAAACCCTCGGTTTTGTAGCCAAAAACCCTAGCCCCTCCATACTCATAAAAACTTCCAACCCTACATAATCCCTACGAGAACATTGAAAATCGTTTACTTTAAATTACAATAATAGTCACTGTAATTAAGGGTAAGAAGAGAGAAATATTTAAAAGGGAAAGGATGGGAATGGGATCACCCAAGAGGAATTTGATCTTCATCCTTCTTATATACAATTAGGAATTGAAGAATTCAATTTTCATCCTCAACTAAGGGATCGGTTTATTTCTAGCCACCTCCATCATCCAACACTTCTTCTTTATAATCCATTTATTCTCTTGATAATAGGATTCCAATTTGGTTTCCAACAAAGCAACTGTGTTGTAGTCATCTCTTTTATTGTCAATGCATCATACAACTGCTTTATCTTCAACTTATATGCCCACTATGTAGACATGGGTTTCAATAGCTATGCACAAGTTGTAGCTCCTCGTGTAAACCTTTCTTAAATATTTACTCTTCTTTTATTTATTGAACACACACTATTCTATATGATCTTATAACAAAATATAAGATAGATAACAATTGCTATTACTTATTTGTATAATGTTTGTGCTTTGTATGGGCTAGTTAAAATTGTTAAGGTGTTGGTTGTTTCAAAAGGTTTTATTTGTATAATAACTCAGATTCAAAACCTATAATCTAGAGGAAACAAGTAAAAAAATCCAACCAAAAATATAATAGAGTCACAAACAAACTAGCTAACAAACCAAAAAAAAACACTTCATATTAAACATTGAAAAAACTATTCTTCATACTAAATTAGAAATCCTCAATTATTAATGTTCCTGGCTCGTGCTCGTGTGTTAGAAATCCTCAATTATTAATGTTCCTGGCTCGTGCTCGTGTGTGAAAAAGGAAACGAGCAACTTCAATCAACTTTCCTAGCCTCCAGTCCTTTCTTCTCTCTCCAACATCTCACTCCTGACTTCATGAGCAATTGCACCGCTCACAATTTGTGACTTTTTAACAGTGATATTCAATTCACGTAACTCCTATAGGAGAAGGATTGCACAACTGCTCTGACAATTGTTGAATTTCTAGTTTTTATATTTACTTCACGTAACTCCTCGTGGAACATAATTGCATGTTGTCATTCTTCCACCACAGCGCCGGCAATTTGTTGACTTTCAAGCGTTGATATTGCAGTGAGTTAACTCTGGATTAATTTTTTTTTTAATTTTTTGGTAAGTTTTTCAGCGATGTGATTTTAAATTTTTTGTCAATTTAGAAGTTTTATCGATTTTTTGAGTATCTCGATTGGTTTAAAATAGGGTAAAACTTGTGAAATAAAGTTTTGAAATGTATGAAACTTTCATCAATACCAAACTCAAACTACTCTGACAATTTGGCCGGATTCAAGCCATTTTTTACCTAAAAAAATAAAAAAATTACTCCCTAGTTAACTTACTCAGTTGATTACACCGAAATGTACACCTATTGACAATGGACACATTTAATAGGTTTTTAGTTCTTAATACGTTTTCTATGGACAAGATTAAATATGCCTAGAATATTCTTAGTCGTCACAATAAATGAATGGCTCTAATTTCATCCATTAACTTCCGAGCTGTTATAAAGAATCCATTTATATGTTTACTTTTTTATATTTACCTAATCATGTTTAAAAATTACTGTGCTCACTAATTTATTGTCACATCTACCTGATTAAAAAAATATTAAAATGATCGAGTTTCTATACTAACATCACCAACAATTGTTAGTCGAAAGTTTAACAGGCGTAAACCACCTTTCAACGTTCGTTCACCAGCAGCGAGTTAACAGCGGCTGTGCTAGTATTTACTTCACGTAAAACAATAATATGTTAAGCGAAGATTATGTACCATGCGGATCTGCGGCGACGTTAATATGTATACACGTTAACGTATATACAGTAATGTACATCACTACAAGGTGCTTATTGTTATCTGATATGTTGTATATACAGTAATGTACATTATTGCAAAGCGCGTATTGTTATATGATATGTTGCAACGATAAGCGACCAGAGACACTGGATCTCTGCCCCAAGGTGATGTATATGTTTCCCATTTACCGGCTGCGGGCATTTATCACTCTGTCGTTGCAAATAAGTCCTCCTGTACTCGGCACTGGACACTGCTCTGCCTGCAAAATCGTGTATCGCTGGTTGTTGCCACCCGCCATTCTTGATTTGATGTGATTGTATGTTTTTTTCTTCTTTGATTCGCTTGATTTGCACATTCATGAAAGTGTGGGTCTGTATGCATCATCTCTGTTACCTATTTTCTCAGACGTCGTTGTTGCTCTGCATACAAATCTTCCTTAGTGGACTCTGCAGTCGGTTGAACGCGACCCACTTTTCTGCAATATCTCACCGATTCTCGTTTGCCAGATCGATTGTTGTAAGCGATTATTTCGCTGCAATGTAGGATTGATCGCTATCATGTACGTATGTCTGTATATTGATAGTGTTTGATCGCATCGTTATTGCACAAACTATTGTACACTGATCTGTAGAGTGGTGAACATACACAATATATTTAGAACAAAGTCATCTCCTTTCAATAGTGCAATGTAGTATATGACAGAAAATCTCCTTAAGAGACCAATTCACCATAGACACAATGGAGAAAGTCTCCTAGGAAGACCTTGAATCAATTAAATATATGCATGATACAAAATAAAAAATGCAGCAAAATCCAAGCATAGGAAAACAAGTTTCATGGTAACAAACTCACAACTACAAATTTCATAGAAACCAATCACAACTACACATCCACTTTTTGTTGAATGGTTCTAATAAAAGTGAAATGAAGGAATTCTTTCCATTACAAGTGATAAATATGAACCAACAATAACAAAAGTTATTGTTTAAGACCTCTAAGATCATATTCCATAACATGATAACATGAGAATGAATATTTTTCTCTATGTTTTTGGGTAGAGTAGAGCATGCCTATAGATTAATATCAATGATTGCACCTTCAATCAATCTTATCGGTTTTTTTTTTTGGTGCATATTAATAAAATTTGTTAGGATATTTAGACACTTAGAATTAGTTAAGATCAATCAGGTCTAATATGTATTTAGGTAAAGTGTGTTTCCTTAGTATGCATTAGGATGCATTTGTAGTTATATAATCTGACGGTCACAATGATTTCTAGACATAAAGTGATTTGACTATTCATACTCTTTGGTGCTAATAGCTATGTTCAACAACACATGCATTCCAACAGAGGACGAACACCTTCGGTGACCACTCACACAATGTTCTGGGATCTTTTCATCGAGTGATTTATAAAGAATTGCATTAAATGAGCATAAATTAAAGTGCACCATTAAAGAAGGAAAAACTCAATAATGAAGAGACATAAGAATCAAATCTGAACAAAAAAAATTGATAACGGAGTTCATCCCTGGTGGACTACGTCTTTGGGTCTTGCTCTCAAATGGGTAGGCTTTTTCATTAACTCAACAAAAGAATTTGGAAAAATACATAAGTATACCTCATTCTAAAATCAAGCTGCAGAAATAATGCTCAGATCAGAAAACAGACAACACCACTGAATTTGTGGCGTCGAATTACCCAAAAATGATTGTCTTTGTGCCTCGATCCGACTCTGGCACTGCCAGGCCCAAGAATAAATTCATCTCGTTTTTCATACCCTTCTGCAACCTACAATTAATGACTGTGTTGCGTTTAAATGTGTTCCCACGGTCGCTCCACGCGTGCACCTCCTTTCCAGGGCTTGGCAGAATCAACACTTAAGTAAATTCCGCGGAAATTATTACAAAGCATGGGTCGTTGGCCCGTTGGTTTGGGCGTGAAAGTTAAGGCGTAGTGCGGGGAGGAGGTCCCGTGGTCAAACCTGCGGGCCTCCCCCTTTTGGTTTGGTTTATTTGTAATATATATAAATATAACAAGTTGCTCCGCCCACTTTGGCGATGGCGCTATCCAGGATCCCAACGATCAGAACGAGGCCAGATTTGGCAAACCCACCAATCTTTAATTTTTTTCAAACTTTGGTTATGGGATTTCATTGTGCTTTTGTCGCCTGCCTCTTGGTAGCCCCTGCTTGGGCCATGTGGCAACCTCCCATTTGGCCACGCAATCCTCTAGCATGTCAGAGCCACATCATCACGCCACGTCATTGTGCCACGTCATCATGCCATGTCACCGTATGGACTGCCACGTGGCACAATCCTATTGGTCCACATATTGGTCTGAAAGTGTTAAAACTGGGTGACATGTGGTAGCCTCTGGTGTTGCTAGGTCATAATGACACGTGTCACCTTTTTCTCCTGCCACGTGTGTTGTATGGATGTTGACGTCATTTGTACAGATGCTGACATCAGTAGTACAGATGCTGGCTCATCCCCTATTGACTGAGTTAGGTTGACCAAACTTTGACCGCAAATACATTTCAATCTGTAACTTTGTTTGATGAGTCGTTTGCATAGTTAGAAATCTTGTGACGTGCTCTTTGCGATAATGTCATTTTCAATGAGTT
>JASDQU011247307.1:21733-47576 GCA_032191745.1 Picea mariana
ATAAATACATTTAGTTTGTTTTTTTTAAGATTTTATCCAACCTCTTTTTTTAATTTCTGAAATCAAAGTGTTAAATAAATAAGAAGAGGAAAACTAAGGACTTTAAAGAAAAATCAAGGAGACATCTAGAGTTAGGAAGAACTGATTTGTATTAAAAAAAACTTCTCATACAAAATTATAAATCTCCAAAATCTGCAAGTCTCTGCATAGACTAGGGCCAGGTATATGGTCTTTAGCCCTTCTAGACGCAATGTACAATAGAAAGACTAGGCATACAAAGGAAGAAGAAAGCTGAGCCAGAAGTGGAATAGAGAAATGGTGGCAAATCACAAAGTGGAACCTCCATACAAAAACCGATTCGTATCGAATACAATCGAGCCTAAATACAACAATTGACAAGTAAACCTTTACCTCGTGAAGGCCAGCAAGCTCATCCTCACTTATCCCTTTCACTGCTTTGCAAAACCCCCTAATGCCAATGATTTTGTCTATCTCTATTGAAGATTTAAGAAAAGGATGAAATTAGACAGTCCTCACAATACTCCTAGCATACCATTCTTCGAAATTTCTGCCTAAGTTCTCTCTCTCTGAATTTATTTCTGAGATAATATCTCCTTCAGGAAATTTCTATCTTCCTAAGAATTTCCTCCTCTAGTTGGTTGTCCATTGATCCTTTAATAACATTTGATAATCAGTTTCAACAGATAGATTGATTTAGTTGAATAAACTGAATTGTAACTGGATAGGTTGGAACCGCCTTCTATAAAATAATTTAAAAAAACTTATGAAAATCCACATGTTGATCGTCCTTCACTTTTTGGATTTTGGTAGACCATACTTTCCTTCTCAAAATCCAATGATATGCACATTCCTTTGTACTGGTAACAATCCTTTAAGCCGTTGTTCCAAGCTTGAAATAGGTTTGGAGGATAGATTTCATCACCCATAAAAAAATTAACACATATGCAGTCCATTATCTGGATCATTGATAGTCCCAATTGATTTTGTTTTCTTAGCATAAACTAACTCCAGTGTAGATTAACTTTGGGAGAGCGAGAGACCTTAAATGGTGAAAATCAATCAGATGAATCCTGGACTTGAGCGTTGATTATGTATCTCAGAGGTCCTAACCTTACAGGGTAGGTTGGGTGGTTAGACAACTTTTATTATCTTTATTTATGTATGTCATTTTAGTGTAACACTTGTCCTAATTGATGCTTTATTTAAAAAATAATAATAATTTCACTATTGTACTCACATACATTTATGTATTAATGGAGGGTATGTTACATATGGTATCAAAGTCACTTCAACCCTGCGACATTGGACTATTATGCCTTCCACTGTGTTAAATAAAATGAATAAAGATGTATCACTAATAAATTTTGGAAATTGTCAATGTAGGTAATCATGGTTAGAGGATGCAGGGGAATTAGACGTCATGATGTGGGAGGAAGAGACGTGCCTCCTACAATAGTATCCACACCAGAGGGATCTAAACCTCATGGAGATGAGCAAACAACTAAGCATGATCAGGTTGTTGCGGGAGATGTGGTAGGTATGATGAGATTCTTCCAGAGGATGTCTGAGGAATTGATCATCCGTATTGATTGGGATGAGGGAAGAACATATGTGCCCAATGAGGGTTCACAACGCACTCCAATAGGTAGTAGTAGTATGCACAGAGAACTCGAGAAGGTGAAATTTCTTGAGTTCTGGGGTGTCGTGGATGACTCAACCGTCGAGGCATGGTTGGAGAACATGGCGATGTGCTTCACACTTCGTGACTACACTTCCAACATGAAAGTCTGCATCTAGATCTTTCAACTGAAAGGAAGTGCTCTACTTTGGTGGAAGACACTCCTACCTCAACTAAACATGGTCATGGAAGACGTGTCATGGGAATTGTTCAAGGAACGATTCCAAGAGAGGTACTTATCCGATGAATTCATTGAGCACCATCTTAATGAATTCAACGCCTTAGGTCAGGGTAGTCATACGGTGTCGTAATATGAGGCCAAGTTCATGGATCTACATAGGTATGCTCCACACTTGAACACGAAGAAGTTAAAGGTCAACAAGTTTGTGGTTGGACTTAACTTTAATATTCATGCGAAGGTGAGGATCCTGATGCCCCAAACATTACATGATGCAGTTCAGAAGGCTCTCAATTCTGAGGAAGATCTGAACAGTGGGGGTCAAGGAAGGACCCCTTCCATACATACAATATTAGCAATACTGGGAGTACAATGACATCAGACGCCAGCGAGCCAGACTTCTGGGAATCGAGATACGCCTAGAGGACTTATGTTCTCGACACCGAGACAACAGACTCCTTAGCATATGACTCCTTACAGAGCACCATAGCAGTAACGACAGTGCCGGAAGCAGAAACAACGTTTTCCATAGCAACAGTAGCAGTTTAGTCATGTTCAACAAAACATACCAGGATCATAACCTACTAGGCCAAAAACTTCTACTTTGGGGACTAGGAGAACTGGACCAAAGACTGGATGTTGGATATGTGGAGAGCCACATTACTAGCGGGATTGTCCAATTGATAAGTCCAGAGCGGTCGAATCATTAGGACCCACTACAGTTGGAGATTTGGGAAAGGCCCACAGGATTCATGCAGCGGTGAAAAACCATCATGCCGAGCACCAATCCACTATGCTCGAGACATCAAGTATGATCGTCGATCAAAATTTTAGTATTTTGATATATCCAGGAGCCACAAAGAGATTAATTTCAAGTGCAATGCTTAAGAGAATTAAGGTTAAGGCAATCGAGCAGGACAAGTTTAGATATGTAGAAATGGAATTGGGAACAAAACTGAAGGAATTGTTAGACTTGGGGCTTATACGTCCAAGTGTGTCAACTTGAGGTGCGCTGGTGATTTTATTTATAAAGAAGGATGGACCATGGAGGCTTTGTATTGACTACCATAAATTAAAAAAAGCTACGATCAAGAACTAGTATTTATTGCCAAGGATTGACTATTTTTTTGACCAGATGAAAGGAGAAACAGTGTTTTCAAAGATTGACTTGAGATTAGGATATGATCAGTTACGGATTAAGGAGGAAGATATACTTAAGATAACATTTAAGATGAGATTCATACATTATGAGTTTATTTTTTTACTGTTAGGGTTGATAAACACCTTGGGGGTATTCATGAGTTTGATGAATGGGGTGTTTCGTGAATACTTGGACAAGTTTCTCCAAGTATTTATTGATGACATACTAATTTTTTCTTAGACGAAAGAAGAGCATGGTGAACACTTGATATTGGTCCTACAGTGTCTAAGAGAAAAAAACTTGTACAGGAAGCTATCGAAATGTTGTTTTTACCAATCAAAGATACATTAATTGGGACATATCATATACGGAGAAGGTATCATTGTGGATCCAGCGAAAGTAGAGGCTATTATGGAATGGATTGTACTGACGAATGTACAATAAGTACGTAGCTTTATGGGTTTAGCAAGATATTACCGACGATTTGTCGAAGGTTTTTCGAAGATAGCAAACCCAATCACGTAATTGCAGAGGAAAAACAAGAATCTGTATGGACAGAGAAATGTGTGGAAGCATTTCAAAAGCTTAAAGAATTGTTAACGACAGTGCTGATACTGAAATTCCCCGACATGGAAAAAGAATTCTTGGTATGCACGGACGCATCCAAGGAAGGTTTAGGCATATTTTTGATGCAAGACAGTCAAGTGATCGCTTACATTTTAAGGAAATTGATAAAACATGAGGAGAACTACAAAACACACGACTTGGAGTTATTACAATTGTATATACCTTGAGAGTATGGAGACATTACCTGATTGGAAAAAAAATCGAATTAAAGACATATCATTGTGGATTGTAGCATATATTTGCTCAGAGTGACTTGAACGCATGACATAGGAATTGGTCAGAATTACTTAGCGAATACGACTTTGAGATTACTTACATTAAAGGAATGATAAATAGAGTAGTGGATGCATTGAGTCGAAGACCACACATATACTTAGTAATACCTCTTAAGACGAATCTTCGAGAAAAGATTCTAACCTTACAGATAGATGATGACTCGTATAAAGAAGTTAAGGACAATATTGGACAAAATACCATGATGGTACCAAATTTTGAAGGTTATTCATTGGACAATGATGGATTGTTGAGATATAATGACAGAATTTACGTACCTCCTAACGATGAATTAAGAAGTTTAATCTTAAGCGAAGCTCATCGAGCAATTTACATGACTCATCCGAGAGTCACGAAGATGAAGGCAGACCTTAAGCCTTTGTTCTTCTATAAAGGAATGAAATCATACATAGTTAGTTACGTGATGAGGTGTCTAGAATGTCAACAAGTTAAGGATGAACATAGACACCCAACAAGATTGTTATAGCCACACACTATTCCTGAATCAAAATGGGAAGACATTTCGATGGATTTTATTGTTGGATTTCCACTGACGGCGAGGAGACACGATTCAATTTTTGTGGTAGTTGACACTCCGACAAAGAGTGAAAACTTTATTTCAGTGTGTACGAATTATTAGGCACCGGACATAGCTAGAGTTTTTGTTAGCAAGATTGTGAGGTTGCATGGAGTACCAAGAAAGATCATATCTGATCGTGGATCGGTGTTTACAGGATGGTTTTGAACTAGTTTCCAATAGTCTTTGGGAACACAACTAAATTTTAGTACAACATATCACCTTGAAAAAAAAGGACAAACTGAAAGGAAGAATCAAATCTTAAAGGATATTCTTCATATGTACGTGATGGATCAACAAAAGCGTTGGGAAGACTTATTTCCATTGGTAGAGTTTGCATACAACAACAATTATCAGAGTATGAATAAGATGGCACCGTTTGAGTTTCTTTATGGACAACTGTGTTGGACGCCCTTGAGTTGGGAAAAAATAGAAGATAGGATTCTGGTAGGACCAGAAGTGATCCAAGAAATGGAAGAACATATGCAATCGATAATACAAAGGATTAAAGAAGCGCACGATCGGAAAAAAAGTTGTGTTGATGTGCATCGCGTTGGCTGTAGTTATGGGGTTGGAGACAGAGTTTTCTTGCGGGTAAAACCGCATAAGATTTTGATCAAGTTTGGAGAGGGTGATAAAATCTCTCCTAGGTTTGTGGGACCTTTCTAGGTTGTGGAAAAGAAAGGACATGTGGCTTATCGACTAGCCTTGCCTGATTCTTTGAGGCGTATGCACGATGTATTTTATGTATGTGTTTTACGACATTATATTAGTGATCCATCACATGTTATTGACATGAGTTATTTTCAAGTTTCAGATGAGGTTGATTTCATGGCGAAGCCAATCCACATTATGTACCATCGTACTCGACAGCTATGGCATCAAATAGTCGATCAGGTCAAGGTCTAGTGGGACAATTATAGTCCACACTCGGCTACATGGGAGGACGCATATGAGATGCGTCAACAATTTACCTCTTTGTTTGATAGATTAGATATGTAGATCTATGTCAGATACATTTATTTACTTGCATTTATATATTGTACAAACTTCGGGGTGAAGTTTAAAACAAGAGGGGGTGTATGTAACACCTTATTCTATTGAGCATAGTTATATTGACTTATTCTTTGAGAACACTTATGTGCAAGTGATCTGGTTATGGTACATTATGATTTCATTTCAATTACAAGTTATATGATGATGATGATGATGTATTATGATTCATTGTTACTTTCATATGTATATGTATTGACAAATATTATTGACGATTTTTTCTGAGTGTGTAGGACACATGACAGGTTTTGGATGTTGATGCCATTAATGGACTTCCTTGGACTTCAGATTGAGTCATAGAGTGGATTATATTTTGATTGAGTATTTCATTTTACGCACATGTGATATATGATTGATTACGGTATAATTTATGTATATGCATTATTGACATTGTTTTTGTTAGTGGATGCAGGCTTGATGATGCTTTTTAATCCGACTCACATAAGGAGTAAAGGGGTCATGCAAAAAAACCATACATTTTGAGAGAGAGGTGTGGCAACGTCCCTGTCACATCCTACTAGCACTCCCACCGTGACCTAAACTATAGGTTAACGATTACCTAGTTCGAGAGGTACGAGATGCCCTGAGGGCAGACTAAGACAGTCACTCACGAGGAAATATAAGGGGTGTGCAATAAGGCGAAATCCTTATTCCTTAGAATCCCTTAGTATCTAACAAGGTCAACTGAGTGGAGGGTTGACTCCAAGAGTCAGACAAACTTCCAAAACCAATCAAAGGCTAGTGGCACCCTTGGAACACAGAGGTGTATCTTCAAGGGCACATCACGAAATTAAATTGTGAGTCAATAAATATAGATGGCCTAGAGAATTAATAAAATGTTGGGACCTTGATAGGACAGGGTATTAATTAATCATTAAATAATAAACTAGAAGCCTAACAAGAGTCTAAGCCTAATTTTAAGACTAAATCTAAATCTAAGTTTAAATGAGAAACTAAATAAAAATAATAAATAAATTAAAGGAATTGAGATAAGGTCAAACTCTAGGAAAAAGAGTGATAAAAAAATTAGAGGTTGGGTAAAATGCACATGTGTGCATGAAAATAATAAAGGGATTTTTAAAATAGAAAGAAATTAAAACATGAGAGAATAGGTGTACACCTAGAATAGCATATTGAGTCAAATTACCACAAAGTCTAACTAAAAGAATACTCCTAATCCAACTCTAACTAAGATCTAGTTAGGGGACACTCATTAAATGAGAATTTGGGGAACAAAGGGACAAGAGAGAAAATAGGTACACATTGGGGAATGTGAGAGAATTTGGCTTTTTAAATAAAATAAAAATGGTAATTACTTGTGCAACTTGGGGAGAGTGTGACAAGTGTGTGAGTGAATAATCATAATTAAATTAATTTAAAAAGTTAATTAATTGTGCATGAGGACATGTGTCAGTGAGGGAAATTATATAAAATAAATGATATAGAAGGGAAAAGGATCTCACCTTTCTTAGTATTGTTATGATGCCAAAATTTGTTTTGAATGTGTTTTAATTGTGAGAGTTGGGAATTCAAGATTGAGAAAGAGTGGAAGCTCTTCCTTGCAAGGAAATCTTGGGAGCTATTTTGTTTTGGTTTCTTGTGTGTGGCTCATTTGCGGCTCGGGGGGCTAAGGGGGAAGAAGAGTACCCCTAGCATTGGTTGGGAGGTATCGATGAAGTCTCTGGATTGGAAAGAAAGTAGTATTATTGCACAAGCTTTGGATTGAAGATCACCATCAAGCAACAACGAAATCTGGTTACGGTATTTAAAATTAAAAATTGTTGTTAATTATACCTCGACTTGTATGTTGATAACTAATGTTTTTTTTTTTAGGAGTTCTATATATTACCTTTCATGGAGAAAAATTACAGTATCATTTGTGATCTCATGGATTCACTTGTGCTGAATTTCCCCAAGGGGAAACCAATTCAACCAAGCTCTTGTCTCTGTAAGCAGATTTAAAATTTAAACATTATTTTCTGAATTGCCCCATGGGGAAACCGATTCGATCAGATCATTCATAAAAACTATAATACAAAAAGACTGTCTCCTGACATACAAATATTTGATTGTGATAAACTTTAATGGGCTAAGAGGAATCTTCCAAAACACTTTAACAATTGACAGAGTGAGACATAAATGATGACACATGTGCGCTTGTTGAATCTCAAGGTCTATGAAGTTCGTGCTTGTCCACTTCTTTCTCGATAGTCGCCTGGATATATGGAACATAAATCACCTAAGAAGTAGTTGGGGCATCGGTCGCCAGTCCTGGAGCATGGATTGAACGAAGGAGGGTTGCAAGAAGAGATTCAATTTTCTCTACACGTTGGTCCAAGTGCTCCAGCCAAAAGCAGAGGCCATCCATGTCCTTTCTAACCGCGAAGACCAGATTGTGTGTTATTGACACTGAGTCTCTGAATATTTTACAAGAAGCGCAATCTGAGCAAGGGATGGTTTGGCTTGGAGGCTCTTCCAATTGATTAGGGAACTCCTCCAAATAAGCAAGGAACTCCTCCCGAGATGGAAAAGGGTCCGAGGGTGGAAAGGGAACAAAGGGTGGTGGCGAGGGGAAGAAGGATGGCGAAGAAGGGGCAGAGGGTGGTGGGATCGTTGGGTGGGCCAAGTTCGGTTGTGAAGATGAGGCCATATCCTGGATTGGGCCAGGAGCATAGCCCAAAGAATTGTTGTGGAGATCAAACCACTCCACCCGACATGCCCATGACGAGGACAGAGAAGGGAGACCACTCTGACCTGGGGAGGATTGGGTGGAGGAAGGGAGAAAGGAGCTGGGTGACGGAGTGGGGATAGGAGGATGCATGTTGGAAATGGCCACTTTGTTTTGGAACTAGAGAGGTCCTCTCTTTGGCTTCCCGTGAAGCCGAAGCATGGCCAACTATGAGTGAAGGTGAGGCAGAGACGAGATTGGACAAATGAAAGTGAACAACAGGTATACTGGCAGAGAACATATGTAGTGGATAGGAAATAAGGAATGGTGCGAGGGTTGTTGAGGGTCGTTTCCATAAAAGGAAAGTCAGAGGAGAAGATCCCATGCACGTAGAGGTGACAGCCTGCATCCTTCCTCCATCACCAGGACAAAAAAACCAGAGGAGGCACGTTGGGGTAGTTAGTGAGGAGCTCACAACAGTGAATGCAAACAATTCACGTCGGGGGGGTGATAAATGAAGGGGAGGGGGTTGCATGTTTTGGTCATTTGGTCTATGGAGAGGTGGTAGGCACCGTCTTCTCCCATCTATACATGGACCCTGCTGGCACCCCATCAAGGGGGCAATCAATGCTGAGAGCCTGAGAAATACAATCCTAGAGGATAGGATGATCATTGTGGGTGGGGGATGAGTAGATAATATCCGGTCTACCTAGAGCCACCCCAATATTGGCTAACTTGTTGACTATCTGATTAGCTCTCAGTCCGACATGTGAAGGAATGAGGGCTGAGTGAGGCCTAATGAGATCTGCAATGGCACTGATTCTTGTGGTAATTCACCAGCAGGGGGAGATTTTGTTCGGGTCATCCCCGTTAAGATTTTTGGTGAAAAGGATGAGACTGATTTGAGAGTCCCCCTCGACGATCAACTTATGGTGACCGTGATCCTGAGCAATATGTAGTCCTTTCATGAGTCCCTAGAGCTCAACTGTGTTGTTTTTCTTGTGTCCTATGCTTCCAACAACAATAATCATGATGGTTCCTTGGTTGCTGCAGAGGACCACTCTGAAGCCAACAGGGCATGGGTTTCCTTTGGAGGCTCCATCAAAATTTAACTTGACAAAACCTGGAGAAGGAGGGGACCAATGTGTAGGGTTTCCTGTGGTATGGAATATTTGAAGTTTCCTGGGAGTATGAGGGTTGAAGTTGATGTTCCAGCTATCCAGGATGTGATTTTCTTGGGGAGGACATGACAAGTCCTCATATTTCCAAGGCTATAAGTGTATGGTTTCTATGATGTTGTCATGTATGTGTTTCCAGACTGACTGCCAAGAAATATGAGACGAGTGGAAGATCCTCCTATTATGTTCTTTCCAAATCTACCAGAGGATGAAACCCGGAAGTAGATGCCAGATGCGGTTGAGGATGGGAAAATGAAAGTTGAGTCTCTCCATCCTTCTATGGTTTCCCTGAGGCCTTCTCGATTGTGGTCTGTTATGCACATGATTATGGTGCATTGGTCCCAAATTTGTGAACTATAGGAGCAAATATTAAGTAGGTGGTTTTGGGATTCTCAGTCTTCCAGGAATAAAGGGCAGATGGAGGGCCTGACAAAACCTATTTTAGTAAGATTGTCCCAGGTGAAGATACCTTTATTTGCAACAAGCTAGAGGAATGTGCTAATTTTTTTCCAGTGCTTGGTCCTCCATATTTTCTCCCAAACTTTCTCTTGGGGAAAGAGGTGGAAGGTTGTCTTGATGACATAAGCTTCTTTAATGGTGAAGGTGCCCCCATCTTAGGATGTCCTCTCCTTGAATATTTTCATTTTCCTGGAGATGGTTAGCGTGTGCCAAGGCTGAAGATCCATGTATGTTGGTATGTGTAGTTTTGTACGCGTGGACTTCCAATGATGCCATGTTTTCCTAAGGGAGTCCTCCTGCCAATAGTCTGTGATTGTGATTAGATCGACCTGTGTGGTAGGGGCAAGAAAGTTTTCTTCCATAGAATATTGCACTAGAGAAGGCCTTTGGTGCCAAGAGTCATACCAAAAGGAAGTGGTATTCCATGCCACACTTCCCAAAAAGCATGATCTGCAATTAGAGAGTGGCTTTTCTTTGTGGCATTCTAGATCAAAGAGCCCGAGGTGTTTTCATTCCAGCGGATTAGTTTCTTTTCTACAATGTTTGGAGCGTATTTATTTCTCCAAAGTCCGGCCCAGAGGTCTTTGGGCTGCTTTAGCAACCTCCACTAGATCTTAGCACTGAGAACTTTATTAAGAGTGGTTGGGTCCTGTAGTTCAAGACCTCCTTTTAGTTTGGGTCTGCAAATATTGTCCCAACTGATCAATGTTATTTTACTGTCATTATTGGCCCCTTTCCAAAGAAAGTTTCTTTGTAAGGTTTTTATGGTGGTTAAAATGTAGTTGGGTGCCACCAGTGTCGAGAAGGAATACATGGGAAATCTTTGAAGGAAGGACTTGAGAAGGACGAGAGGACTGGGAATATTGAGCAAGAGAAAAGTCCAAGAGGAGAGTCTTTTTCCCATGGAGGAAAGGAGCCCCTCCCAAGAGATATTTCGGAGATCTTTGTTTATAAGGGGAATGCCAAGGTATTTGGATGGAAGGGAGCTATGCATGAATCCCAGGATATTGGTAATATGAAGTTGGACAGGGATCGGGGTGTTAAAGATGAAGATCTGAGATTTTTCTCAGTTAATGTCCATTCCTGAGGCTTCAGAAAAAGTTTGTAGAATAAAGAGTATTTTAAGTGTTTCTCGGAAAGTTGGGAATCCCAGCATTAAGGTGTCATCGAGAAATGGATTGTGGGAAACTGGGGGATCTATTCCCTATGGGGGGATTCCAGTCAGATATTTTTCAGCTATGGATGCTTTAATGTAACAACTTAACCCTTATTCCATGATGATGAAAAGGAAGGGGGACAAGGGGTCCCCTTGTCGTATTCTGTGAGAAGGTGAGAAGGGGCCAGAAGGAACACCATTTATCAGTATGGAGAAAAAAGTGGAGGAAGTGATATTTAGAATCCAATCTATCCAATCAGGGGCAAATCCAAAAGCCAGAAGAACAGATTTCATGTAAGACCATCTTAATTTATCAAAGGCTTTAGAGAGATCTAACTTTAGTAACATACCTGGAGTTCTCGTACTTTGGAGGGAGTGGATGAATTCATGATAAAGGATGACGCTATCCATAATTTTCCTTCCTTCAACATATCCTAACTATCCAGGAGAAATGATGAAGGGAATGAGGGGCTTCAGGCACTAGGAAATCACTTTTGTTAACAATTTATAGATTACATTGCAGAGAGCAATTGGTATGAACTTCTTAGGATTTGTGACTCATTCTTCTTTAGGAATGAGGGTGAGGAAAGTGGTGTTGAGTGTAGGGAGAACCTGACTAGAGATACTAGAGTCCTCAATGATTTTCCAAACTTCCTCCCGTATCATGGGCCAACAGAAGTGGAAAAAGTTTGTCATGAAGCCATCCAGACCTGGAGCTTTACCTTCAGAAGTGTCTTGCAATGCTAGTTCTACTTATTCAATCGTGATTGTTCTTAACAAGGCTTCATTTTGTTCCTGAGTGATGATGTCTGGAATTTGTTGAGAGATATTTTCTATTGCAGGAGATCTATCACTAGGGGGCTCAAACAATAGGTCTTGGTAGTATGGGACTAGTTCCTGCTCAAGATCTTCATGTTTTTGGAGCATTTGACCTTTCTTCGTGACCAAGTGAGTGATTTGATTGATGTGCCTCCGTTGGATGGTTTCTCAGTGGAATAACTTGGTGTTTCATTCCCCCTCTTGAATCCATTGTATTCGAGAATTTTGCCTCCACAAAATTTCCTCTTGAGTCTTCCTTTCCTCCAACTGTTGCTTGACTAGAGTTTCCTGCTCTTTGAGTTTGTCCGTGAGACCCTGATTTCTGATTTGGATCTGGAGGAGCTTCATTTGATGATTTAGATTCCTTTGGGTTTCAAAAATGTTCTTGAAGTTCTGTTTGTTCTAAAGCTTGAGGTGTTGCTTAATTTTTTTTAATCTTTGTTGAAATCGGAACATTTGGAACTGTGTGGGATGGACGCTTCCTTCCACCAAGTTGGGCCCAAGGCTTGGAACTCTATACAATTGAGCCAAAATCCCTCGAATCTAAAGGGCTTGTGCCCTAGGGTGCCTAAAATGTCCAGTGAGAGCTATATAGGCTAGTGATCAGATCTAGAGGTGTCCAGGATACTGGCCTCCAATGAGAGGCCATCCATCGAGAGGGATTCTGATATGAGGAAGAGATCAAGGTGGCACACCACCTGTTGGGACCCCGAGCACTGGTTCAACCAGGTAAAGAGGTCATTTTGAGTTTCCAGATCTATGAGACAGAGCTTGTCAATTAATGATTGAAAATGCACACATCATGCCTCAAGTCTACGAATTCCCCCTCTTTTCTCGTCTAGGTTGCATACCATATTGAATTCACCAACTAGTATCCATCGATGATCAGTGGTGAGGGTAGCCAACCATTCCATATTTTGAATAAAGTTTAGCTTATTCCCCTGAGTGGTTGGGCCATATACATTTGTAAGGTAGCTCGACTTATTGGATCCAATAAGCTTGTATCACGTTGATATTGTCCATTTGGTGGTGAATAAATTCTCTAGTACCACAAAGATAGGGTTCTAGAGAATGGAAAAACCTCTAGTCATGCCTATGGAATCGATGGTCGTTGTTTTCCCCTTTTTCCAACATATGGAGAGGATTTGAGTCATTTATGCTCCTACACATTTTGTTTCTTGAAGTAAAATAATGTCTGGTTGTTTTGCTATGATACTATCACGTAGAAGCCTTTGTTTGCTACAACTGTTGAGACCCTGTATATTCCAAGAGATAAGCTTCATGATGAGGATGGGGAGGGGAGAGGGAGAAAGCTATCCGAGATGAGATGTATCTGACCTAAGTTTACCATAAAATGACTGATTTCTTGTATGATCTTTTGGGTATATTTTCTTCATCTTTTCTTTTCCTCCTTCTAAGGCTTGTGTTGCTCTTTTTGCTGGATGCCCTGGATGCCCAAGCCCAAGCTAGATCTAGTTCCAGAACCCGTTGATGAGTTGAGGAATACCTTATGGACTTTGCATAGTTGATCCAGAGGGACAGTGTATAGCTCCTTCTTGTGATAATCTTGTTCTAAATGCTCCAAGTCTATTCCCACGAGATCATGCTCATTTAGTCCCATTTCAGTATCGCCTTCTTCAGGGTCGGATGCATATCCACCCTTTCCTTGGGAGGGGGAATCGGGACAGATCTATTCCAAGAAGGGGGTGTTTATTATTGTGTCGTTTGTGTTGTTGTGAGTTGCAGTTTCTTGAGGAGGTATCTGTGGCTCATCCATATTTTTTGGAATTTTTTGAAGGACATCGAAGGAGTTGTTAGAGGGTGGTTCCTTGTTAGCAGTTTTCCTGGCAGTTCAGCGTCGCCTTCCAGCCACATGGGTGAAGTCATCTCTTGATTTATTTTCTTCAGGGTTATCAGACTTTCCCACAGTGTTCAGAGAACAGTCTCTGAACAGATTCCCATGTTCGTGGAATTTTCTACACTGAAAGGGTATATGCTCATAGTCAATAGTTTGAGACCGTTTGATATTCAAGGGCGATGGAGCCTGAGAGGGGACTTGAGATATTGAGGTAGACACAAATATGAGCATAAGATGTATACCTTCTTTGCTTGGTTTCTTCAGAGGATTTGACATAAACCCCAATGGTGTTTCCTATGCCTGTCAGGATCTCTTCTAACCAGAACTCATGTGGCAAGGAACATAGATGGATCCATACCGGTGCATGTGCAAAGTCTTCTTTTTCCAGGCTAAATTTCTCCATCAAGAATCGCAGAAAGAGGCTGACTGAGTTGAAAAAATATGGTCCTCCATCGAATATGTGGTTTCTATATTCTAGGTTGTGGAATATGATGGTGAAGAAGCCCTTTGAGCCTAGTTGAAGGTCATAGTGTCCTTTGGGTTTCCACCAGTGGTGTATCTATTTGATGAGCTCATGTTCGGAGGGCTAGAGGCCTAGGAATTTTCCCACCAACGCATAGTCCCTCATGCATTACTTATGTTCCTCGATTCTAGGTGTGTTGATCACATATTTCAGTGTTGATGGTGCCTATGGGATGCACTTCCCAGGTTCCCAAGGATGAGATGTTTTCATTTTAACTAGTCCATTATCAATCTCCATTTCTTTTCCCTTTGTTGCACCTTCAAAGAAGATTTGCGAGCATTGGTCTGGTGGTGGTTCAAAGGAGGAATGATGGAAGCCCTCGCATGTATACTCTTGTGAAACTAATTGACTGTAGGATGCACCTCATGGCCCTCCTTTGTTTTGATTCATGGCTTGCCCCACCAGGGGTGGTGGAAGAAAGTAGAGAACCGAGCGACTAAAACCCTAAACCCTAGCGTGACCTCCAGAATTATATGTTTGTTAATGACATAAAAAGTGAGAAATGTTTCGTTGATAACTAATGCTAGCTAAATCTATTTTATGTAATATATTGTGAAGTTTTGTTATATCTATGCTAATTGACAATTATTCTTATGAGATTTCTGTAGTATTTTTAAATTATATTTTGCAACCAGAACTAGTACACACGAGTTCACAGTTATGATAATGAACAATTAAATTAAGGAACCGATAAAAATGTATAAGTTATTCCATTGACGATATCAATTGGAATATGTGGGTGGTTTTTAACCATGGAAAACTGGTTGATAAATCATATATATAGAACAATGAAAGGATATAGATAGTTTATAAAATTTACTGGTGTGTTGTTAATATAATTGGTGTAAAGGATGGTATTGTATGTTCTCAATTGTAATAACTTGAATTACTCGTTGTGTTTATAATGGACCAATTATTGGATGTAAATATTCTCCAGTTAACGCAATTGCTATTGAAGGAAAAACTTTTCAATGCGAAATTTGATCTTTGTACATTTTATTTATATCGAAACAATGGAAGTATAATATCTTATCTACATCGAGAATGGGAATTTTTAATATACTTAACTTAGACTAAATTCTTACCACTCTTGTTAATTCATTTGAAAAGTTTTTTCTGGTCAATTTAGAACACCGGGTCAGCGTTTTACTCTGCTCTCTTTTTCTAAGAAATTTCTTATGAACCCCCTTGTCGACCAGACTTTCTCCCTTCTAAAGCTTTTATGTATCGTTGTAAGCCGATTTGTTTTTTATTATCTTTTGTTCTTAGTTTAAATTCACTAATTGATAAATCCTTGGGTTTACTTACCATTTCTTCATTAGGGAATAGAATTTTGGTGAAGTCCTTGGTCGTTGAAATTTGATATGTCCAGATGAGAGTTTAATGGATTGGCCTCGTTGTATCCCTTTTACCACATGATCGAGTGTGTTCTAATTAGTTTATTGCAGATGGGACACTCACTACTTACCATCCTTAATAGTGATAGTACCTCAGAAAATCTACAAGTTAACATGATAAGATAATGAAAATTTTGAATCGATTAGTGATTATAATAACTCGATTCGATTTGTGTGTTAGTTGTAATTTAGCGGTCACTAGAGTAGGTTATAATTTTATTCCAGTTTGTGCACCACTAATTCATATAACTATGGTCTTCCTTCTCTTAGAGATTCAATGAATCTTGTATTTGAAGTTGGTTGGTAATTTAGTCAGTCTGTTGGCACAGGGGCAGACCCAGGGTTCAACACTTAAGAGTGCACCAACAAATCCCTAACTATAGTCCCTTTCGACAACATCTGCGAATCAGATGAAGTCTCACCTGAGGTAGAGGTAGTGGTGGTTGCAGAACTCAAGTGTCTGCAACCTTAGCTGGGACACAAATATGTGATTATATCACTTACAGAGTACTTAGCATAGATCATTCGTTAATATTCAACCCTTATTATACTTCATAGATAGCACAGAGCATCACAACATTCACTTAGATATAAGGTATTTCAACACTTAGCAACAGTAAAACAGATCAGATCTGGTAGATCAACACTAAGCATCTTCATACATGTCAGATATAACATTCACACACCTCTAAGAAGCACAAAGAATAAACAGATCTATTTAAATATATCAAAGCACTTAGCAAAAGAAGGGATAAACACATCAAGTCGAAGCACAAAGCATAACACACAGATTTACGTGGTTCACCCCCACCCTGAGGCTACGTCCACCAACTCTTCTTCTCTATCAGCATCTTCAATTGGTTACAACATGGAGCCACCAAAAACCTTCTTCGCATAGGACAGAAGATTTGCGCAGCTCGCTAGATCCTTCTTCCTTGCGATACAACACAAAGCCTTCCACAACTCCTTACAACAACTCGCACTTAGCTCTGCAAGCCTCTTATAGTGATGCATAGAGCACTTACAAAATCTATTAGCACTTAGCTTACATCACATACATCTCTATATCTTCCTATAGATGCCTAGATATCTATTTATACATTACAAAAGTGGGCCTAAGTGTGGGTAAACCCATGGGCCAACATCCATTTCCCATTACATATTCCCAAAAAATCAAAAGGGACCCAAAAGTAGGCATAGATTCCACAATCTTTGCTTTGTCTGGCGCTCCATCTTCAACAGGCTGTTGAAGTCCAAAAAATGGTCAAACATGACCAAGTATCTCCCAAAAATTGGTCAAGGGCCAACATGCCCCCAACACTCACCTGTGACTCGTCCCGAGTCACTCTGGTCTGATCAATTCTACATTGAATACCTTAAGCTTGGCTCGAGCTGCTTTGACCTGCTGTTGTGCTACGACCTCTTGTTTGGAAAACTCTTGGATGAGTGCATCATTGACAGGTCCCTCTAGGTGTTGTTCTATTGCACTCACAACCTGTTCTAGCTCTTCTCCTCAACTTTCAACCTCTGTGAACAGTTGACATGCCTTATCTTGCACCAGTTGAAGTCATTGAGTCACTTCCATCACGTTGCTCTGGATCATATGGATATGTTGCTGGGTCGTGCACTAATCATGAGATCTCTTCATTCTTTCTATGGGTGACAGGACCTTCAACTACATCTGTAGATTTTTAGCTTCATACTTCACCTCCTGGAGACGCGACTCCAATTTATATAACTTTGGGTTCTCGGTGAGGTTCTCATATGTCTAGGCGTTGTGGCTACTCAGCTTCTTGCACTCCAAGGCAAGAGCTTTCAGTCTTTCAACTACATTGCGGGCAGTTATTTCTCTTTCGTCTCTGATCTCCTTCGGGGTTTCAAGTACTGCACGAAGCTCTAGATATGTAATGTGTTGCTGGAGATTTGAATTACTCCTTCCAGTTGTGCCACTTGCTGTGAAACCCGTTCTTCTGTATGTACTTCAATGATGGTCACAGAGCGAAGTGCTCTGTTGACTAGTTCCTATATCTCGAGTTGCTCTGCGAGCAACTGTTCCTTTCTTTGTTGTAGTTCTACTTTCTCTGCATCCCATTTTTCTTGGAGAGCAATCTTTTCTCGTTCTGACATGCTGCGCTGCTCCATAAGAAATCCCTGTACCTGCGTTAAATCTTGAGTGGCTTGCATTGTTTTTTATTGAGCCCGTCAAAGGCGAGCTTTGACTATATCAGCAATCTGGTGGATTTGAGCTGGCTCATCTACTGGTTTTGGTGTTCCTACTGTCAGAGGCACAGTGGAGACTGCGTAGCTAGACTATAGTGCCTACTGCACCCCTTGGAGTTCAATCTCAATATGATTATACATCTGCTCCTACTTCGCCTCTTGTGTCTCTACTATATCTAGTGCAACATCGTTCAGGGCTGCAAATATGAAATTGAATTCGTTTGGGGTCAGTGTGGTCTGCAGCTTAGTCACGGGAGCTTTGGACTTCTTCTGGGAAGAAGGTTTTTGAGGTGAACCTTTCCTCTTCTTCGAAAGCTCTGCTCCATCTCTGCACTTCTGTTCGACTTCTTCTGACTCTTCACCATCACCCTCTTGATTTGGTGTGATGGAAGCAATCTTCACCGAGGCACTACTTAAGTATTTCACTTCGTTGATCTTCTGTCGCATGCTAGGTCTGGGTAGATCCTGCGCAATTTATGGACTGTCTACATCATATATGTTCACAAGGTCAGCTAGAACAAGGAGGTTCGTTGACCATTCCTTTGTGATCTCCTCCAGATCTTATTCTGTTAATATATAATAGGACTGTAACTGTTTCTTATGCTCGTCAGCACGCGTTGTGATGTAGAGAAAGTGTTTGTCTGCCCTGAAATTCATCAGGGGACGAAACCTGTAGAGGGTGTTCGGAGTGATGCATGGTGTAGACTGGGTAGCTACTTTTAACTAATTATAATATGAATGAAACACAAAATTTGACTTCCATTGTTTATTCATATCGTTCGAGTACCACAGGCTACTGAACTTCGCGGCCAACAGTTCAAATGGCTCGATGTCTTGGAAGGTCGCAGCTTCCAGCATCTCCCATGCAATGAAAGCAACCAGGATCAGAAGCCAACTGAAATGGAACTCATATTCTTGGTCCTGGGATTCTCTGCAGTCGAGCTCCAGTTGGTTTACCAAGTACTACACCCAATTCATCTTTAGGACCTCCGCTCACTTTCCTGCAAGGTCTACTACGAATCCAGTGACTTGGGCTGGGCGGTTCTTGCAAATTAGCTTTCCTGCGATCAGCTGACAGGTGAGGTGTACTGCATCATTCTGAATAGAGACTACCTTGTAGCCACGTGTGCCCTTCTCGACATCGCCATAAGTCTCTTTTATCTTCTGTGTTAAGGCTTGGTCTGTGGTCTTTCCAGGGTAAAAATCATGTGGGTCAGGGCCTTGCATGCTTAGCCCGGTGATCCGATGGATCAAGGTCGGATCCACTGTGATATGTCGGTTCAGCCATAAATATCCTCCATGGTAACAGGATAACAACAACTTAACACATGTGTTCACTTATTGATGTCATCTGAAGTGCGGGATCTTCATAACATTAAGCAAGGTAGACTGTGTGATTTTATGGGTCCAAGGCTGGGGGATAATCTTTGAATTCTTGCCTTTCGTCTTGGTCAGATACTTATGCGAGGCTAGCATATTGTAAGCTTTACGGTCTCCAAGGTTGAAGTCACTAAACTTCAGCAGCTATCTTATCCTGGTCTATGCAAACTGCACATATCCCTTTCAGGAGGTACACAGTGACCAAGGCATAGTCAAAATATCTAGGCATGCTATCTCTGTTCACTGTGCCACTCAGAGGAGGTATATACATAGGTAAGATGCTTGGAATCAACTTAGCATTCATGAGATCATCTCTATGCTTCTTTCTCGTCTCTGTCATGATTTTGGAAGTTCCTACTCTGCGAGTAATCAATGGAGAATCTTGGAATCCTCTTGTCGATGATGCTTGCACACCTGCAGACGTCCTTCTTTCCAACATGACTTTCTCAGTCCTGAGATCAACGAGTACTTCCTTCGCAGATTCTTCAAGTGCACTAAGATCCTCGGACATATGTGCTCGGGATTAATAATATTGGGTTCATGAAGTAATGTAGATACGGTAATAAGATGGAAAGTAAGGGTGTAATGATCACTGGACAATCTTAACCAAGGTTGCGAGCTCAAATTCTCGATTTGGAAAAAGTGTTCTTCGTGCATGGCACGATGGGATAAATAGGAAACTCAGCAATGGGTATGAGGCTTCATTAACTCTTGTTCTGTCCATTATGGCGTGGTCCATCAGTCAGGTGGTGAGCCATAAATGTTTTTCCAGCTATTCGGAGCATCAAGAGAATGGATATATCATCCCCAACGACTATATTGCTTCGCCACAACGAAGTGACCTATGTCATTGTTCTGATATCTTGGCGAAGCTCAAATTCTACAAATTTTCCTTCTGCGAGGCTCCCTCTGGAATCTTCTCTAATTTTTCAATCTTATCCCTCTTCCTACTTAACCTCCTATCCTTCTTTCCAATGAGCTTCGCCTCAGTATTCTTCTTTCCATTATGATTCTTATCTTCTTTAGGTATAGTTACTATGCGTTGTTGAGAATATTTCAGGTTTAACATCTCTTCTGCCTCTGGAGTAAGTACTTTAGTCTTCTGAGGGTATTCTATTGGTCTTGCAGCTTCAACATCAGAGTCTTTAGGGTCAAATAGCTTTGATCCATTTTCCTATTCTTTAATCAATTGAGCGATCCTTCTGGTCATGAAATATTTTAACTCTTGTTTTTTCTATTCCGAGGCTTCTTCTTCTTCTTTCCATCTGGCTTGATCTCTTTCAATAAAAGTTTTCCCTAGTGTTATCGGACTAATCGATAGGTGCGGACACTAACAGATCTCCCTAGATCCACCTGTATCTAGAACAAAATAGCACAGGACATGACTCTTTCCCTAATTTATGACCATTGAATTAGCTAGTAGGGAGGAACAAGTGGCATACCTTTGTATCGCTTCCTAGGGTCTCTATTGCTCTTGCTTCACTCCGACGCTCTCATGAGGGCAAGACCAAGACAACACAAACCAACCAGAGTGAAGATAGCAAAATATATTCAATCGTCAACTTATGTGTATGATCAAGGAATTACACAATAAAGTAAGAATGACTTTATGGGAAAAGAACATGCCGCTGTATCATATTAATCGAAAGTAGAAGATACAACCTGATCGCCTTGATGTCGCAAGATTCCTTTCGGTGGCTCTTGGTTCCAACACACACACTTGCTCGATCCTTGTATGAAGAAGATCCAATTCCTCTTGATAGACTTGCTAGAGTCTCCAAGCTCCTGTTCAAGCTAGGTCCTTCACACAATTCCTTCACTAATTCTCCAATTAATCTTGCTTAACCTTTTCCATGAGAATCCCATCAATATATAGAGAGGATGAGATGGTTACTTGGATAAGAATGATCCCACAATATCAGGGAAACCAGTAAAAACATAACCATTCGAATGCCAACCCATTCTCTAGAAGATTTCCTTCTAGAACCATCGAGACTTCATATTTTTCCAAGCTTGAGAACAAGTTCGCACCCTAGCTATGTAGCACAGTGTGATAAGTTTGCACCCTAGCTGAAGGCAGCCTGCGAGAATGGGTCATTATCACACCCTAGTATATAAGCAACCTGCGAACTCTCTTCAAAAATATTTTTTCTGGGAAGAGATGAATGTTACTTTTCTCAGGAGAAAGTTCTTATTAGGAGCCTGAGTACACCATCATCAATACACCATCAAGATGACCAAAATCATGGGTAACACCTAGTAACATGGTAAACGGGGCATTGTTTTCAATACATTTGATATTCTAAAAATCTTCCTTTGTCAAAGTTCCATTGACAGTCATAGATATCTGAGCAAGCCTCACACATAAACTTACCAACTTCCCTCTGAATAGTCCTATTCCTCCTAATGAAGGGATCATATCAGGATTCTCTATAGCTTCCCAACTTCTTTCTGGCATAATATTCACTTGTGTCTCTTCATCAAGAACATAGTCAATGTCTAAGTCCCCTATTCTTTCTTCAATGCATTCTTTTTCTTTGAAAATCTCTGATAATCTGACATGTCGGTGGTCATTCAGGTTCTCCTTCATTTGTATCAATACTTTCTCTGATTCTTGCTAGGGTTCTACCTTTTCTGGATCTTCCTTAGGGTTTTCTTGATTCAGATTCATTCCTTCAAGCTTAGCGATCATTCTAAGGTAATCCAACACTTCATGGTCCATAGCCTTACAACAAAGGCAACTAGGTCTTCTACCAGGGCATTCCTTAGCAAGATGTCCTAGTCTTCTGCAACTATAAGAGAGGGTTAATCCTCTCTTTCTTCGAAATGATCCCCAACTTTTTCTATACAGCGCACTAGGATCATAGGAGTTAACCTGCAACAAATTCTTTCTAGGATCCTGCATCCATTTGTTAGTCCAAACATTCTTTCTATGCATATGTATAATATATCTTTCATTATTCTTATCAGATCTATTCATATCAAACCTTCTTTCGTCTATTAAGACCCTAGCTTTCAAACTAGGACAAAACCTATTAGATATACCTAGATCCATACTCTAGAAACAAAAATTTCCACTTATCTTACTTTTACAGAGCACAAAGCTTACAGATCTTACCTTTTTCAATCAGAACTTCTCACTTTTACCTTCCTTGGAGCATAAAGATTTCAGATCCTGCTTCTTTTATACATATCTGACCTTCTTTCTTTATCAAAGAGCTTATAAATTGAGTAGGCTACTGTGTGCTAGGGCATAGATCTACGCACAAAGCTTTCTTTTGCACAAGCCTCTTCTTTCTTAGTTCCCAACAATCACAGTTTCAGGTCCCGACAACGGAACCATTTGTTGGCACAGGGGCAGACCTAGGGTTCAACGCTCAAGATCACACCAACAAAGCCCTAACTACCGGCCCTTTTGGCAACACCTGTGAAGTAGATGAAGTATCACCCAAGGTAGAGGTAGGGGTGGTTGTAGGACTCAAGTGTCTACAACCTTAGCTGGGACACAGATCTGTGATTATATCACTTACAGAGTACTTAGCATAGATAATTCGTCAATATTCAACCCTTATTATACTTCACAGATAGCACAAAGCATCACAACATTCACTTAGATCTAAGGTATTTCAACAGTTAGAAACAGTAAAATAGATCAGATCTAATAGATCAGCACTAAGCATATTCATACATGTCAGATCTAACATTCACACACCTCTAAGAAGCACAAAGCATAAGCAAATATATTTAAATATATCAAAGTACTTAGCAAAAGAAGGGATAAACACATCAAGTCGAAGCACAAAGCATAACACACAGATTTATGTGGTTCACCCCCACCCTGGGGCTACGTCCACCAACTCTTGTTCTCTATTAGTGTCTTCAATCAATTAAAGCACAGATCCAACAAAAACCTTCTTCACATAGGACAGAAGATCTGCTCATCTCGCTAGATCCTTCTTCCTTTCGCTACAGCACAAAGCCTTCCACATATTTATTGTAGGTTTCCACCAGCAGGTTCAGAAGGAAAGAGAAAAGGCCTATCATGACAAGAACATCAAGAAGAAGGCATTTAAGCAAGGTGATATGGTATTGGTGTATGACAATAAGTTCCTAAGACATCCTGTGAAGTTTAGAACGCATTGGCTCGGGCCATATGAGATCGCCTATGTTACAGAAGGAGGAGCTACACAACTGAAGGCATTGAAGGGAGAATGGAAGGAAGGTTTGGTAAATGGGAGTCGGCTGAAGTTGTACTATGACAACCAGCTGCCTCCCAAGTCTCAGTAGAATCATGAAAAAAAGGGTTTAGGTACTAGGTGTAATTGAAGTTGGGTATCAGACACAGAAAAGACAGTCTACACAAGGACAAAGAGGAGGCATAGAGCAGAAAGCAAAGGCTGAACTACGCAACCCAAAGTCGAAGTAAAACAGGAAGATCAGATCTGAAGTGCCTCAGGATTATTCATAGGTGAGTGTTGGGGGCCTGTTGGCCCTGGTTTGTTAAAGGAAGTGAATATCAAGGAAGAAGAGGTAAAATGCGAACTTTGTGGAAGACATAGTGACTGTCACTGGGTCGAAGTGAGCAAAAGAGCAGAAAAGATGGAGCGAAGTGTGGGAAAGCAAGTCGTTGGATGAGGAGATCAAGGATGACAAATCAGCAAGGAAGAAGGATCGTGGACAAGTCAGCAAGTGGAAAGAGCCACTGTTGGATGCTTTGGAGCACCGCATGAGAAGGAAGGAAAGACAGGCTAGTGAAGCCCTGAAAATATGGGTCAAGTTGACCTAGGGTTTTAGACACCTAGGGTTTTTGTATCTAGGGTTTTGGACACCTAGGTTTCGGCCTAAGGATGTTGGTGAGCTATTGTAATGTATAAATAGAGGTCAAGAGGACCTGGGTTGGGTTGGTATCAAGATAGGTTGTTATTGTTGATGTCAGAGATTATTGTATTATGAGAGAGAAGTGCTAAGTGGGGGATCCTTTTGGTATTGTAAGATCTTCAGCTGGGTGCGAAGATCAACCCTATAGCTAGGTGCGTAGGGAGGGAAGAGAAACAGAGGAGAAGAAAGGAGATCTGCTAGGTAAGAGTGCAGACAAGAACTATATGCTTTACCTCAATATAATATAGCATAGTTCTATGGACATAGCCCTAGAGAGAGGGTGAAACATGTATATTTTGTGTTGTGTATGATTAGTATTTTGTATTTGTCATCAATATACTGTTATTGCATCGCTAAGGTAGATCTGATAGATGCATGGAGTAGATCAAGCTGATAAGTGATATATGAATGTTGTGTTGTTCCTGTGTTAAGATCCACTTGATATTCCCCTTGGTTGTAGACATCTTTGTCCTGCAACCCCCTCATAACTACTTCGGGTGAGACTACATTTGCTTCGCAAGTGTTGCCAAAAGGGCTAGTAGTTAGGGCTTGTTGGTGCGCTCTTGGAGCTGAACCCTGGGTCTGCCCCTGTGCCAAAAACCTTCTTCGCATAGGACAGAGCCACCAAAAACCTTCTTCGCATAGGACTGAAGATCTACGCAACTCACTAGATCCTTCTTCTTTACACTACAACACAAAGCCTTCCACAACTCCTTACAACGACTCGCACTTAGCTCTACAAGCCTCTTACAGTCATGCACAGAGTACTTACAAAATCTATTAGAACTTAGCTTACATCACATACATCTCTATATCTTCCGATATATGCCTAGATATCTATTTATACATTAGAAAAGTGGGTCTAAGCATGGGTAAACCCATGGGCCGACATCCCTTTCCCATTACATATTCCCCAAAAACCAAAAGGGACCCAAAAGTGGGCCTAGATTTCGCAATCTCCGCTTCGTCTGGCACTCCATCTTCGACAAGCTGTCGAAGTCCCAAAAATGGTCAAACATGACCAAGTATCTCCCAAAACTTGGTCAAGGGCCAACACAATCTTCAGATTTTTACCAGCTGGAAGTTTGAATTTCGAGATGATAAAGAAATTCTTAGCGTTGAAGGTAATCACCGGGCCTTGCCAAGATTGTTTCTCCTTAACGATTGATGGAGTAAATGTTTGTTTCTCTAACGATGTTGTAACTCGAGTTCAATGAAAGAATCCTATGATTCGACCATAACTCCATGGTTTTCCGTCAGGCTAGATTTTCTCTCAAAAACTTAAGTGTAGCAGTCTACATATGTAACATCGCCTTTCAATCCTCCTAGAACTAGTTGTTGTGCACCGAGTTCCAGTAGCTTGATTTTGTTCCTCTTTAGATATCTAGTTATCCTGAGGGATTCGCTACTCTTTGTCTCAACAATTTAGGAGGCAATATATCCTTGGATCCCAACACTTAAGATCAAGAAGTGGTCCTTGAACTGTGTTAGAATGATAATTGATCATCGCCTTGTGTAGTTAGTTATCTGATTCAATATTTTGAGCCAAAGAATAGTTAATGTACTCTTGAATGACGTGTTTCCTTTGAAAACGGGACCATTGAATAATTTTTATACATGTCTATACCAACAATGTCACTGTAATCATGAAACGATTATGAATATCCTACATAATTTTAATGTGAATTTAATATAGCCTTTATGAACAGATAGATGAAATTCTGTTATACATTAATAACCTCTCAAGTCCTTTATGCCC
>JASDQU011247308.1:2491-24381 GCA_032191745.1 Picea mariana
TGAGTCACTCAGATCTAGGCAATACTGCTTCAAAGGCCTCGAGCTTAGCTCGAGCTGCCTTGACTTGCTACTTCGCCACAACCTCTTGCTCGGAAAAATCCTGAATTAGTTGTTTAGTAACAGGCCCTTCTAGGCACTGTTCCACTGTCGTAACCACTTGTTCCAGCTATGAGCCTTGTCCTTCAATCTCTTCAAAAAGCGTGCAGGCTTCATCCTGCATTGGATGGAGTTTCTATTTAACCTCCATGACTCCGCCCTAGATGGAAGTAAGCTGCCGCTGGACTATGCATTGTTCTTGTGATCTTTTCATCCTCTCGATTGCAATGAGCAGCTTCATTTGTGCTTGGATGGTGGATGCCTGCTTTTGCACCTCCTGGAGCTGTGCTTCCAGTTTCCTCAGCTCTGGATATTTTGCAAGGCGCTCATATGTCTGTGCACTTCGGTCGCTCAATTGCTTACACTCTGAGACAAGTGCCCTGATTCTTTCTACTGCGTTCCTAGAAACTTCCTCCCTTTGGTCATGCACTTCTTGTGGAGTGATCGACATTGCTTGGATCTCTAGCTCCATTACTCTTGCTTGAAGCTATTGAATGGCCTCAGCTCCCTACTTGCATCTCGGTTGACTCTGGTTCCTCTTGTATCTCTGCATTGTTCTCCTCAAACTTTGCCCAAATTTCATTTTTTTCCTTCTGCGCAACTTGAAGTTGCTCAAAGACCTCCTCCTTTTCTTGCTTCAAGGCTTCTGCGGCCCGCTCCTTTTCTTCTTGGACGCGACAAAGTCAAGCCTCAGTTTCATCTTCTAGCCTTCGTAATTGGGTGGGCTCATCCCTCAATTCTGCAATCTTGAACGAAGGAGGCGCAGTGGGTACTGCACAGCTTGAATGAATAGCTTGCTGTATGTCTTTCAACTCCTTCTCTATTCTTTCATACATTGTCTCCTGCTTCGCTTCATGTCTTTGCAAGATATCCTCTGAAGCGTCCTCTACGACTATGATGATGAGATCGACATCGTCCACTGTGAGCACATTCTTTGACTGAGGCTTATTGGATCGGGTCTTCTTTCTTGCTGAGGGTTTATGTGGAGAAACCTTCCTTTTCTTTGATGTTTTGGCCTCTGTAAGGGGATCCTTCGGTGGTGTAACTTCGCCTTTGTCTTGATTTTCTTCTTCTTCCCCTCCTTATTCTTGGTTCACTTCGTCTCCTCCTCCTCCTATGGGTGAGTCAGACCTACTTTCCTCTGATGCGCTGTCCTCCTCATCATTTTCTATGCTCTAGACTTCCTCCTTTTTCTTCTTTTTCTTCGCGCTAGCCTGTCCATCATGTTCGACTTGGGTGACCAAGGGACTTCCAATGATGTTAGGGTCGGAGAGTTCTGCATCTTCCACTGATACAAGGAATTATGCTGGCCATTCTTTGGTTATCTCCTCCGTATCTTCGTCAGTTAGTTTATAGTAGGAATGCAACTTCTCTTTACTTTCATCCCTACGCGCAGTGATGTAGATAAAGTGCCAACCTACACGGAACTTTGCTAGCAGACTGTACTAGTGCAATGTGTTGGGTGTCATTCATGGGAATGCTTCAATAGCATGCTTCAGTTGTAGGTAGTAAGCATGGAAGACAATGTTCGACTGCCACTGCTTCACCATATGATTCGTGTACCACAAGGTGGAGAACCTCGCGGCCAACGACTATGATGGCTCAACTTATGGGAAGGATGCTCCTTCCGGCATTTGCTAGGCGACAAATGTGATTAATACCAGTAGCCAACTAAAATGAAACTCATATCCCTGATCTTGCGCTTCACAACAATCCTTCTCGAGTTCATTGACAAGGTAACTTGCCCAGTTCATTTGCATTCCTTCTACGCACTTCCCTGCGAGGTCTACTACGAATCCAGTGACCTGTGTCAGATGGTTCTTTCCGACGATCTTTCCAGCTATAAGCTGACAAGCTAGGCACACTGCGCCATCTTGGATGGAGGCTACCTTATAGCCTTGCTTTCCCTTTTCTACATCGCTATAATCTTCCTTTATGCGTTGTGCCAGGGAACGATCTGAAGTCTTCCCTAGGTAGAACTGTTGAAGGTCCAATCCTTGCATGCTTAGTCCTGTAATGAGATGGATCAACATTGGATCCACCATCACGCACCTGTCAAGCCACATATACCCTCCATGGTAACACGACAGGAGGAGTTTAACGCAAGCGTTAACCTCCTGATGTCGTCCAAAGTGAGGTATCTTCATTACATTCAGGATCGTCGACTGCGCGAGATCCTTTATCCACAGTTGGGAGACTATGCACGATTTCTTCCCAGTCGTCTTCATCAAAGACTGATGCGGCGCAAGCATCGCGTAGTTCTTTTGGTCTTCGAGGTTGAAGTTATTGTTCTTTAGAGTTGGGATATGTCCTAACTGAGGTCCAACTACGCGTATCCCCTAAGGGATGTACGCAATGATCAACGTAAATTCAAAGTCGTGTGGCATACTATCACAGGTAACTGTACTAACCAAAGGTGGTATGTATTCTGACAATACCGACGAGATCTGCTTCACGTTAGCCAGATCATCATGGTGTTTGCTTCGCGTCTCAGTCGCGCGTTGGCTAGAACGACGTGTAGTTGATGGGGATGCTTGCAATCCTCCAGTCAACAATGTTTGTAATCCTACAGAAATAAATTTCTTAGCCATGATCTTCGCTAGAATTTCCTCCACAGACTTTTCTAACACGCAATCTGCGTCCAACATTCACACTCGTAATCAAATAAATTGGGTAGGCGAATAGAAAATGAGGTAATCAACAGATGGTGAGGTCTAGAAATCACAACGCGATATACACTCAATTCTCTGTTAGTTTGGATAATCACGGGTGGAAAAAAGTGGTCCCGACGCAACATACGACAAGTTAAATAAGCAATTGTCATAACTGATTCCTTCGACGGGCAGGAATGAATCCATCAATGTGCATTCATCTGTTATGGCACAGTCTCAACGGTCCAATGAAGGCCTTTACATCAATAACTATGTTTCTAGCCATTCCGGAGTGTTATTATAATGGTTGGTCTGCCTCCAACGGTCATATCGCTTCGCCGTGGTGAAGTACCATTATGCATTGTTCTGCTATTCCAGCGAGGTTCAACTTCTACAGATCTATCTCTTGCGAATTCTTCTCTAGAATTTCCTGTAGTCTTTCTAACTTGGCCTTCTTCTTACTGAGTTTCCTTGCCTTCTTTCCTGTGATCTGAGTTTCTAGATTCCTCTTTCCATTCTTATTCTTATCTTTTCTTAGCATAGTAGCTTCGCACTACTGATGCGCTCTTACATATTCTGAGGTTAATGTCCCTTCTCTTACTATTTCTAGGGTGGAAATACTTTCTTCTTGCATGGATAGGTTCTTTAAACTTTCTTGTGCTCTTTCAACTTTGACAACTACTTATTTTTCATTCTGCTGCTTCGACTCAACTTCTCACTCTTCTATCAGTCGATCTATTCTTCTATCTATGAGATCCCTTAGTTCTTGGTTTTTCTTTTCTGCGGCTTCCTCCTCTGCTTTCCTTTTGATCTGATCCTTTTCAATCCAAGTCTTTCCTAACAAAAGTGGAAAAAGGTCGTTGTTCTCAACAAACTTAATGACTTCAAATTCTTCTTTAGTCGATGTTTCATGAGAAATCATAGGTACATTAGTAACTCTTCCACATAGGGTTATCATCTTTCCTTTAAACAAGACTATCCTTCCCAATGAAGGTACCATAACAGGCTTCCCAAAATTTCCCAAGTGCTTTCTGGCATAATATTCACGTGTGTTTCTTCATCCAATACGCAGTCTATGTCGAAGTCTTCTATTCTTGTAACTATGCACTGGTTTTCTTTCAGGATCTCTAGTAAACTAATGTCTCCATGATAATCCATTACTTCTTTTGACTGTACTAACATAGTCTCAGATTCGTTTTTTGTATGATTCTTTAATATATCCTTAGTCTCTTGACCTTCTGTATAGTTTTCTTGTCTCATGTTCATCTTTTCAACTTTAGCAATCATCCTAGGGAAATCCTCAACCTCATGACCAATAGCTTTACAACAAAGACAAATAGGACATGTACCAGGGCATTCTTTAGAAAGAGTTCCCGACCTTCTGCAATTATAACACAGTGTTAATCCTCTTTTTCTTTTAAATGATCCCCAACCTCTCCTGTATTGCGCACGAGGATCATAGTGTTGGACCTGCAATCTGCAAAAATTCTTTTTAGGTTCCTGCATCCACTTATTAGTCCAAAAATTCTTTCTATGCATAGGAATAACACATCTTTATCTATTTCTATCAAATTTATTCAGATCAACTCTTTCTTCTAACTGTGCCCTAGTTTTCAGACTAGGAAAAAATCTATCAAACATACCTAGATTCATACTTTCGAAACAAAAATTTCCACTTATCTTACGTTTACTAGAGCACAAAGCTTTAAGATATTACCTCTTCTCTTCAGATCCAGTTTCTTTTTTAGTACAGAGCTTCACAAGTCAAGTAGAATACTACACATTATAGTAGCAGATCTACACATAGAGCTTTCTCTTTTCTTCAGTTCCCAACAATCACAGTTTCAGGTCCCGGCAACATAACCATTTGTTGGCACAAGGGCAGACCTAGGGTTCAATGCTTCAACATCACACCAAAAAAACCCTAACTACCGGCCCTTTCGGCAACACCTGCGAAGTAGATGAAGTCTCACCCGAGGTAGAGGTAGGGGGGGGGGGTTGCAGGACTCAAGTGTCTACAACCAGGATAGGACACAGATCTGTGATTACAACACTTAATAGAGCACTTAGCCAACAATATGCATTACGTTATGGTTCTTATTTACATCGCAAATTAACCCTTATTACAGATCAATGCAGTAACAATCAAGATCAATCCCTTAAAACCTCTTAGCACATAACATTAGTTCATATCTCGCATTCTTTTACACCATTAATCACTAAGATACAACATCAGATGCATTCATTATACATAACAACAACAACATTAAGCAAATAACCACATAAACAACACCACACAAAGCACATCAAGACACAGGATATACATGGTTCACCCTAGTGTGGGGTTACGTCCACCAATTTTTTTTTTTTTTAATTAGTCTTTGATCTTCTTACATTCATCTGCTCCTGTGCATAAAGCCACAGAGCCCAACTCTACAGTGGATAGGTGATCCGCGCACAACGCACTAGATCCACCTTCCCCAAAATCAGGTCAAGGCACAAAGCCAACTTCTCAATATCACAGAGCACTTACATACAATGTCTGTGCACAAAGAAACTTATAAAACACTTGCACTTAGCTCTGCAAGCCCTTAACTCATTCTTGCACAAAGCCAACCAAATCTACTTCTTACATCGCTTAGCTACTTATTTATATCATTACAAAAAGGCCTAATCATGGGTAAACCCATGGGTTGACATCCCTTAACCCGTTACATAAACCCTAAAACCCTTTGTTGGGTCCACAAGCCTGCAAAATGAGTGAGATCCCGCGATCTCTGCTCCGCCTGGGTGCTCCATCTTCGACCAGCCTGTCGAAGTCCCAAAAGTGGTCAAACAAGACCAATGTTTCCTCAAAAATTGGTCAAGGGCCAACACTCATCTACACTATGGTTTCAAAGAAGAGGCTCTCATATGATGGAAATCATTTGATTATTTTGAGTGGATGCCATTTTTTGAGGAAGCATTTGAAAAATTCATTTTAGATAAGTGGTCTCATACAAAGTGTAAGGATAAAAACCGAACCAAGGGTTTATTTTAATGTGACAACTCTATATTATAGGTTCATGATTGTATTCATAAGGAGAAGGTTATTGTTTCGATTAACCCTAGTTGCCAACAAAATTTTATCAATGTTAAGTTGATTAATAGATTGCAAGTTCCTGTAAAAAATATTCAAAGCATATAGGTTATCGGTGAAAATGTTCAATTTTTTAAAGATTTGAAGCTCATTATGGATAAATATGTGTTGCATTCATATTTTTGTGCCATGGATATGGATGAAGTGGATATTGTTTTGGGATATCCTTGGATAAAATTAGTGGGTACCATTAATATTAATGTTCAAAAGAAGTTTTTGAAGTTGTGTTGCAAGAAAAAGAAAATCACATTGCAGGATGTGTCTCTTAGTAAGAAATATTGGCCCACAAAGGCTAGCAAAGAAGTTATTGTCGAGTCAGAAGTCGAATCAGAGGCAGAGTCTACAGAAGGAGATGAAGCAAAACCACACGAAGGACACAATCAAGAAGCTAAGGAGGTCATTGACTTAAAGGCACAATGTGTTGCAGATTTGAAGAAAAAAGAACATATTCCTATAGTTGTTGTATATCACCATCCAAATCATATAGAGAAACAATAGTCATCTAGAAAAGTATGTGACAATCAACACATTTATGCACCAATAGAGAACCAGAAAGGAAATTGATCAAGAGGAGGTGCATGGAGGACTATTATCACCATGGGAAGAGATCATGCTAGAGAAACAATCCCATTGCAACCCTGACATGATGTAGAGCAAGATTAGTGTGACAAGGCAGAAAATGAACATCATGTTCGACTTCCATTAGGATGGATGTATGGTTGTACTTGGTACCAGTTGGCTACATTTATTAGACGGTCATATTGTATGGTTTCTTCTCATGTTTCGAGGATAAAACATGTGAAGGGGGATGGAATGTAGTATACCTAGGGAGGTACTATGGGGTACCTAGGGAGGTACGCAATGGGAATGTGGTTATGTATTATTAGTGGAAGTCATTCAATACATGAGAATGTGCTTATGTATTATCAGTGGAATTCATTCAATGTAAGGTGGACTAGGTCCACTATATTAAATAAGGCCCACTACGGTAGTCAGATATAATAAATATGAGAAGGCTTTCTAGAAGGTTCCTAGGAGATAGAGAGAGATATATAAAGAAGTGTAAGCAATGTAATGAAACACAGTGAAGAATATTGTGAATGTATTAAGCATTGCTTGGGGAGTGTTATCCTTCCTTAAGGATTAATATATGGTGTTACCCTACCTCAAGGGTTTTCTCTATTTCTTGTGTTCACTATTTGGTGAATGGTTTGGATTATTCTTGTTGAGATTCTTGGTTATTTTGAGATTTATCTTAAGATCTATTCGGGTACTTAACACACATTTTCCTCACAACCACTTGAGCTACACCCAATTGTCATATACCGGGAAGCCTCTAATGTCTAACCCATCACCCAAAAATGGAATAGTCACTATGGAAATTACCAAGGCAGCGGAAGGCAATAATGACATTTCCCCACAAGCACCCTAGAAGTTTGTTCCAAAAGTTTACCTTGAGGTAATTGTGATTCTTTCCTTTATTTTTAGTGTGAAAGTAATATTGAGCAATATGACTCTACATGTAGTTCATATAGGGAGGAAACCCTTTTAGGGTATTTTGTGAGGCAAGTGCCACATGAAGCCATTATATATAGTTGGGTTAGGGAATCCTAAGAGCCACATAGTTGACATTGTCTACAAACTCACAACCTTAATAAATTCTTTTTCCTTTTCTAGTTTGTTGATAAGGCTTTTGTTTTGGAAATTTAGCGGTGGGGGCCCTAGATATGTAAAAACACCCTGGTCATGTTTTCAATTTAGTTTGAGGGTTTTTCCACCAACCAAGATGCACAAATGTCCTACCCAATTTGGGTAGAGTTCCATAGCTCACCCATTAAATATGGTCCTTCTTGGGATGCATAAAAACCCTTTTTTGGGGCTTCATCTACCATTAACTAGATAATTTCTTTAACCCTAGGCCCTAACACATGGTTTGCATCAAATTCAGCCTATCAAAAGATTTGAGGGAATATGTCCTCATCAAGATGTGTGATAGAGTCCACCATTAGAAAATTTAGTATATCAACTTTCCTAATATTTTCTTTCATGACAATGTTTAGATCACAATGTTCACGACTTTCTTATGATGAATCAACCTAGCACCTAACAAACCTTGCCCCCACCTAAACACACATAATATATGTTGGTAGATATAATCAAGTTATAATAATAGGATTAATGGAAGTAGTGTGAAGGAATAAAAGAAATGGGCTTGCCAAGGCCCAACCATAGAGGGAATCCATGCCATATAGTCCATATAGGTCCTTGGTTGCATCGAAGTGGAAGGTTGTGCCTCAATCCACCGATTCTTCTTAGCAGAGAGGGACTCATAGGTCTTTTTTTTTCCGCTAATAGTGATTAACATACATATGTGGTTGGTTGGACACTAATAAATTATTAAAAAATCCTCAACCTATTACCATCCAATATTAGTCGTAGTTTAAATACCTATTACAATCCCAGACTCTTTTGAAGCTCTCCTTGTCCTTAGAGATAATGAGCATGAGATGCACAGCATTGGAAGTTATCGATGAAAGTTGTTTCATGGGATACATGGAGTTTAAGTTACCTACATGGCCTTCTCTATTACATGGCTAGGTGCAAACATGTTTATAATCTTTGATCATTTGGAAGGTAAGGGAGGGATAGCCATACTTCTCTTATCGCAACTTGGTAAGGTAGTGGTGGATTGGGGTGCAAATCCCTATCAAATATTTCCTTGGGTTTTGTTGATTTGAATGGCCATATTCTAAGACTTGCTAATATTTATACTTTGAATGACTCTGGTGAAAGGATGAAGGAGTTGTAATGGTTGGCAGGTGAGCTCTCAGATTCTCCCTGGCTCTTTTGTGGGGATTTTAATATGGTTGAGAACCGAGAGGATAAGGAGGGCACCTTTCCAAACAAAATTGTGTATGGAAAGAAGGAAGCCTAGATAAACCTCAAATCCAAACATGGGTTATACAACTTGAATATATATCTCCACCATGACTCCTTGGAGTTGTGGTTCACTTGGAATAATTTTTGCACAGGGTAGGAGCACATTCTTCAAAGACTTTAAAAAGCCACGACTTCAAGTAAAAAATCCTTCTATGCTTATCCTTTGGGGGGTATTAGGTGCACATAGATAGAGGATCCAAACATCCATGTTATCTAACCACGAACCTCTTTTCTAGCCTCTCTTTAAGGGTGTTGAAAATGTGCATGCATAGAGCCATATATATCATGAACACCTCTCACTTGCAAAGTTCAAGTTGCTTAACCTATATCGAGACTATTTGGAATCTTTTCCCTTAACCTCATGGGAATGTGGGTTGAATCACCTAGTGAGATGATTCCATTTATCATAAGGTGACCTTTAGAGCACTACTACATATGTTGTCAAAGTTTGATAGGGTATTTCAATGTTACAAACAAAATCCACCTTACCGTCGGACATTACTCACTAATTCTCAAAATTTTGTTACATTTTTTCTTGATGGCCTGACGTTCATCGTACATATGACGTCGTGTGTTATTCCTCAGAATTTCGACTCAAATTCAAAGGTTTTCAAGACCACTTATTCTGCAACGCTGACATCACCATCGTGGTCCACTAGTGCCTTGTGGCCCGCGACTATGGAACCTACGTGGAACTGCCATGTCAACATTTTTTTTGTCTCATGGGTGCATTTGGCACATAATTGTGCCATAATTATTCCATGTAGGGGGATAAAAATGTTCGTCACAGGATTATTATGCCTGCGTTGTCTCAATTGAGACATCAATTATGCTAACTAGGGGGCTAAAAATGTCTGGCGTGGGATTATTACACTTGTTGTGTCTCGAGACGTCAATTAAACGTGAATCGACAAGATATATGATTGGAAAGTACAAGAATTAATGGAGGAAAATATTGCATATTAGAATTTATATGATGTGGGTAGGTTGGGCAGTACTTGAACCAGATCAGCTGTTCCGCCAGACAAGATATGAGCAAATTTCAAGTAATATGTTAGTTAATGTGACCAGTGAAGTCATATGATTTCTAATCTTGACTGGTACTGCCATGCCCCAAAGTTACCCCTTTGTATAATGAAGGGACACTAGTCCATGACATTATAATTACCCTATTGAGTGGTTAAGTCTATATAATCCGAGTGCCCCAAGGGTTTTTCAGTATGCTGAATCCATTTATGCATTTAGAAATGAAAGTTAAACAACATAAAATACCGATTTTTCCCATATTCAGATCACCGGATTTAGGTGAAAAATGCCAATTAAATGTAGAAAATTTAGACTATGCCATCATGGGGGAAACTTGGGAGGGATTCAAGTGGTCGACTCAGAGGTCATAGTACTGCACCCATATGCAGATGGTGTCACTAGTCAAGAATAAGTATGTCACATCAATGTCGACACTCCAGAAGGCCCCAAGACAAAGAAAGGGGGAGTTTCCAACAACAGTGGGAGGACCAAAGGAAATTGAGCGCATTTTGAGGGGAGGAATCGATAATTCCAACACTTTCAAGGGTATGCGACAATATAAGGAGATGGGAGACAAAGTAGTTCACTAGAAGGAATATGTCTAGGTCGGTTGGGCCAAATGGACGTTGAAGATGTTTGACCCAGGTATAAGATACCATGACACTTGCTAGCAACAAGACCATAACAAATGGTAAAAATATATCTGGTTTGTATCAATATTGTCTGTCCCCACCATAATATTCTACCTCAAGCTCACCCCCAATACTTCCCCTGTTCTCTTCTTGCCTAATGGTGCACCCTCCATATACATACCATATTCTGTATCTTCCATTAGACCCTTTGGTGCATTGCCAATTTTGGAACCCATTCGAACTGTAAGCTGCTTTAGTATCACCCTACAAGTGAAGTTGGTGATGGGATAAATCACCCTTATGAGTATCACTAAGCATCACCTCAAAGCTGTAACAATTGGCTCAAGGACCTGTGAATACATGTAAAGTTAGTTATGATCCACTTGTGCAAGTGACCTATGGAGAAAGGTGGTCTCCATGGGGAACATAATATATAATGTTGTAACAACTAGTTTGAGGACTTGTGAATACTTGTAAAGTTAGTTATGATCCACTTATGTACATGACCTATGAGTGAAGGTGGTCCCCATGGGGAACATAATATATGAGGTTGTAAGTAGAGAGATAATGATCTGGATTTGTCTATCATTTAGGTGACTGATCGTGAAAAAATGTCCTTTGGGCCCTCAAAATGGCCCCAGAAGTTTGGGAACTGAAAAACTGTTAAAAATCGTAAGTTGCCAAAAAACTATTTTGAGCCAGTTGGAAAAGGTGGGTGGCCCCCAAGATCATCCTGGATAAATTCCCCCTGCTTAGGAAGCAATTTTCTCCATTGCATTGGGTGCCCCCATTAGATGGGGAAATTTCTGTTGAATTTGGCCATGGGTGAGCCACTTGGCTTGGTGCAGGAGCTGCCCTGATTTGAAAACCCAATAAAGATGGATCCTCTACTGGCGAGTGACCTTGACCTGTCTGTCCATGATCTGATCATTGGATTCCTATTCCATGTAGTCAGGGTTGAGCTATGTTGGTGTCAACTATTCTGCTATCTCCGAGGTGTCCAATAATGGTGGAAAATAAAGGCAAAGGAGGTCCACATTGAACACTAGGTGAAAGCCAAGGAAGGGGGGAAGGTTGAGCTCAAAATCATTGTCACCCAAATCCTTAGTGATGGTGTAAGGTCGATAATAGAGTGGACAAAGCTTTTGATGAGGCCTTGTAAGGCATTCTTTCTGCAAGTGCAACCAAACTTTGTTTCCCACTTGAAACTAGTGTGGCAATCGGTGTTGATCATGGCGTTGCTTGTACTTGGCATTGGACTTCTGTAAAATATCCTGAACCTGTTGGAGGATCTGTTGGATATGCTCAATGATCTCATTGGCTTTGTTAGCTCTAGTTGGAGCATGAGACAAGATTTCCTAGGTGGCCGCAAGGGGCAGTGCAACATCCATGGGACCCAATGGTTGAAATACCAACCCCACCTGAAAGGGGCTATACCCAGTTGAGCTATGTATGGATCTATTGTAGCTGTGATAAACATAGGGAAGAATCTCATACAATGTGTGAGAGTGCTTGGAATTGTACATGTGTTGGATGTGCACGATCATTTAGTTGATGACCTTGGTTTGGCCATCTGTTTGGGGGTGGTGTCCAGCAGTGACCAGAGGCTCAACCAGAATGTGCTGATGAACCAAATGTCCTGTTCTGAGATAATGGTTTGTGGTATCCCAAAGTGTACCCACACTCGTTCAAACAATATCTTGACAATGGCCTCCACTATGATGCTCTTCTTGTAGGCAACTAGAATCACCATCTTCAAAAAGTAATCAACAACCACAAAAACATAGTAATTTGCCCTCTTGGTGGATGAAATGCCTGACATGTAGTCCATTGAGATGGATTCCCAGGGCCTGTTGAGAGTAGGCAGAGGAGTGTACATGCCTTGTTTCTTAGTGGCCAGTTTGACAATAACATAGGCAATGTAGGACCAGATATACTTGCTGACATCCTGTCAAGTTTTGGCTAGTAGAAATGTCGTTGCAACACTGCCATTGTATTTTGCATGCCAAAGTGTCCTTCCACCCGACTATAGTGGGATTCCCAAATCATCTTCACTTACTCGCATGATGGAAAACAAAGATGGACTAGATGACACACCAACCTTTCCTAAAGATGTAAATTAGTGACAATTGTGTTTGCACCCAACATCTGGTAGGTGTTGGTGAAGTCAGGATCTTTCTCATAGAGGTGGGGCCATTCAGAGGTCTCGTGGCCACTAGAATACAACACTGTGGTGAGTGCAATGGCAGTAGGCCGATTGAGGCAATCAATGACTCAATTGTTACTTTCCATTTTATACTTGATGTTGAGGTGGAACTGCTACAAATATTTGAACCACTTTTGATGGCAATCATTCTGCAATTTGCCTTGTGTCTGCATGAACTACAACGACTTGTGATCTGTGTGGATGAATGTATCCTTCCCGAGAATGTAATTCCTCCACTAGTGGCAGGCTTGCACAATGGAGTACATTTTTTTTTCATAAGTAGGGTACTTATGAATGACATCTGATAGTGTCTCACTATGATAGGCCACGGGGTGGCTGCACTGAGTGATGACTGTGCCCACAACATAGTCTAAAGCATCTGTCTTGATCTCAAAGGGCTTCTGCAGGTTAGGTAATGAAAGTACTAAGGCTGAGTACAAGCACTGATTTAGATCATCGAATGCGTTCTGTTGGGTAGGCCCCACACAAATTTTTCCTTACCACCACCCCTGGTTATTTGGCTGAGGGCCCATGCAATATGAGAGAATCCCAATGCGAACCTGTGATAGAAATTGGCAAGGCCTAAGAAGCTTCAAAGCTCAGTGAGCGTGGTTGGGGCTAGACAATCACAGATGAACTGGATCTTGGTTGGATCAACATGCACACCATGTGCATCAACAATGTAGCCTAGGTACTAGACCTTGTCCATGCCGAAGGAGCATTTTTCCAAGTTGGAATATCATTTGTGATGCCACAGAGTGTGAAAAACATGTTGAATATGCTGCAAGTGTTCTGCTCAAGTCTTGTTGTAGATGAGGATGTCATCCAGATACACCACCACAAAATAATTAGTGAAAGGCCACAATATATCGTCCATCATCATCATGAAAGTTGCTGGGGCATTTGTCAAACCAAAGGGCATGACCAACCATTCAAAAATACCTTCGTTTGACTTGAAGGTAGTTTTCCATACATCTGTCTATTCTATTGGGATCCGATGGTAGCCAAACTTCATATCAATCTTACTGAAGTATTTGGATGCCTTAAGCTGATCAAGGAGATTGTCGATTCGGGGAATCAGGTACCAGTTCCTGACTGTGATTTTATTGAGGGCCTGGTAATCAATGCAGAGGCACCAAGTCCCATCTTTCTTCTACACCAACACGATTGGGCTTCCACAAGGTGATGAGCTGGGTCAGTTGTGCCCCTTATGGAGCAGTTCTTGGATTTGATGCTTGATCTCCTCATTTTCTAGCAGAGAACAACGATAGACTGGCCCATTAGGTAGTGGTGCACTGAGATTAAGATCGATGGGATGCTTGACTTGACAATGCATAGGTAGCCCAATAGGTGATGAGAAGATGTCTTTGTATTCTTCCATGACCTTATCCACTTTCTTCTACTGCGTGGAGAGGTCGATCGCAGAAGACATGGATGTGGCTGCCACCTTTTGCTCACTCTGAGAGCGAATCATGGAGAAGACAAACTTCCTAGTCTAAGAAATGACCTTCCTGCATTTCTTGGGAGAGATCAAGGAAATAACACTAAGTGGAACTACCTCGTGTATCCTGTATAATTTCATGTTCAAAGTAATAATAACATTGTGAGGCCCAGAAACATATAAAACATGACGTTTCCATAAATAAGGTTAGTCCAAAATAACATCGCAAACTTCAAGGGTAGCAACATCACACAATACCTCATCTTTGAATGGCTTGATGCCATACGACAAGCGATGTTGTTGGCTAACACAAAGATCGCTTCCTTAATAGAGCCATTTGATGGTGTAGGGATGCAGGTGCGGTGTTGTCGGCAGGTCTAGCCGCTTGATGACCTTTGCTGAGATGAGGTTCTTTTGGCTACTGCTATCAATGATGAAGTGCAACGAAGTTCCTTTCACCCACATTTGTGAATGAAAGAGGCTCTCGCCTTCCTCTGGCTCATCAGGTTCACCGAGCTAGATCTTGGTGGTAGCAACCATGGCACTGGGTTCCGCATCAATGATCCGTCTCCCATTTTCTGGTTCTAACTCAGAGTTGGAACCCACATCTGATTCATAGTATTTTACCTCAACCACCAATGACTTCTTTGAGAGACAATTAACAATGTTATACCAAGGGATCTTATGGAAGTCACACCACTTCCCGGTATATTTCTTCGTCTTTCCATTGTCCGTCTTTTCTTGTAGCTTGGAATGGTTGTCTTGAGGCTGCCCATATTTTCCTTGTTCTTTACTCTGTGGGTTGGGGCTGCCCTTGCCTTGCTTCTACTGTGAGGGGTTCCCAGACCCAAACTTCCATGTCTTTTGTTTAAGCTTCTGCTTGATTTTGACGACATATCTATAGGCCATGCCCAAGGATGAGATGTCCAAAAACTCCATTTATGTCTGGATGTATCTATGCAGACCATCGTGGTACTTGAGCATCAGATGTCACTCAAAATATTTGATACCCAGCTTGGTGCACAAGGTATGGAAGACATTGGTGAACTCTGGCACTGTTTGGTCTCTTTCCTGCCAGAATGTGGTCCATCTTGTATATAAGTCATCATAACTTCCAACAAGATAATATTTTTCCTTAATAACATCCCTAAAGGAACCCCAAGTGGGTTCAACTACAAATAATGTGGATCCCTCTATTTCCTTTTGCTCATAGAAAGTATCCCACCAATCTTTGACACGTGGGACAACCTTGAGGAGCCCATGTAATATTTTCCCTATCGAAAAAGTTGTGGACAAAAAAATACCCTTCTAGAAGGTTTGACCATTTATCTACGACATCCGCATCTATTTGAACTTCAAATATAGGAATATCAAAATTGATCTGTACCTTGAATGGGGCGACGCCTCTGCATGAGGTGGATGCATCGCTTGTTGGTAGCCTTTGAAGGATTTGTGCAAAGATATCCATCATCTCGTTCCTCTGTCGCTCAAGGGCTTCCTCAAGCAACATTTTGAAAGGATCTCATGTCCTGTTGTCTTTATTTTCATCCTCCATGGATAGTTTCTTGGGCATGCGGGAGTAGTTGTCTTCAAGAGAAAAAATCTCGAGACCCAACTCTCTATACCCTAACCACGTCGGGGACATGCATTAAAAAAACCCAGCAAGGAGCAGACCTCTCTAATACCACCGAGCCAGATTTATGAGATGAATGAAATGAAACCACATATTTATAATATTAACACAATGACCGAATGAAGAATAACATAGATACAATAAAACTTGACTTCTATTAAATAATAAACATGTTTAACACTGTAAAATGCAGACTGAAAACAAGCTTGCTAGAATGGTGGCAAATTATCTTTGAGTATATATGTGATGACTACGCTCATTCGCAGTACAATGATGCTTTGAATGAATTTTTACAATAAACATGAATCCCAAAACCCTAGACATCCAAAAACCTATTCCTAGGAGACGAAGCGCCAAAAGTCACGTGGGCCCTGTTGGGGTAAGTTAGTACATCAACTTATCATGGTCGTAACTTTTGCATACGATCTTTGTTTAGGATGCATGATAGATCGTTGGAAATGTATTGATGAGGAGATTCATTTAGGGGGATCAATCATATCCTTTGGCCATCATTGAGGTGACCGATCGTGAAAAAAATGTCGATTGCGCCCTTAAAAAGGCCCTAGAAGTTTGGGAACCAAAAAATAGCTAAAAATAATAAGTTGCCAAATTTTTTTCTTGAGCCAGTTGGAAAAGGTGGGTGGCCACCGAGATCCTCCTGGATAATATAACAAAGGAGAGTCTTGTTAGATATTCCTCATGAGGAATCTTTGGAGAGGAGAAAGTTGTAGAATCCATATCACAGTTTTCCCAATTTTGTAATGGAGATTGTATCTGTGATGTCTGTCTTGTAAAGATCCTTCTATATTTATGAGAAATTAATGGAAGATTAATGATTTTTTTGACTCATACTTGTCTTATATGTGATGCTTGTTGTGATCTTTAGTGTTTATCTGCAATTTTTAAGTGATCTTTAATGCATCTTTATAATAATGTTTGAATCTACCTACAAGATATTATATTTAAAGTTTTTTTTTATGAGACAAAAATCATTGTATTGATATTTCTAGTGGAAATGAAATACACATTAGCGAGATCCCTTATAATTTTAACGTTAGCATCCATTTCCTTTATAGATTTCCTCTATCAGATAAGACTAAAGCATATCCTTATGACTTTCATTCTTACAATCATCCTTACACATGTCACTCTTTAAATAAATAGTTCCACAACATCATATTGATGCTAAGACAAAACCATGAGACAAACTCTCTCTAACTTTACATAAACACAAATTAAAACAAGACCAAAAATCTATTCATCAAAAAATATGTGAGAGTATCAAATCTGTAGGAGTATGGTTCTTAATCTCATGAAAAAGCAAAAACACTTCCTAAAAAATGAGTGCTTCCTTTGATAATTGATCAACTTTGTGGTTGAATTATCGATAGACATGAGTAAAGGAAACCTCTTAAAAGCTTATTTATTTTCCATAATTATATTGAAAATAGGTCACAACTCCAAGTTAGAAATGTTACCTTTACCATTTTCCTAGTCTTGTTGACGGGCATATGTGAACACACCGTCAACTGTGAGGGAAATCCTGATTCAAAGTTGTCTAAATAACCTAAGCCATTTGGGATGACTCACCCTGACGGGTTTTATGGCTCCGTTGGCCAATAAAGGGATCTAATCTAAATTATAAAATAAATAACTAACTAATTATCTACTGTATATATATTTACATTCTTTATATACAAAGTATACAAATATACAGATTGCAAGATTTATGAAAAACCTTTAAAAAAAGATTATACAAGAGATTCAAATCTCTGGCAGAATGTAAACAGATCTAAGATATACTACAAATCTAATTTTACCTTTGAAACTAAAAGAGAAGAAAAGAGTGAAAGTAAATGATAATATTTTGACTTAAATAAGCAAAGTATTTAAGTTTAAAAGTGAATATAGTTTCACAAAGAAAATATAAATTAAATGATAAAAGTAAAGAAAAACTACTAACCTAAAATTGGCCAGCATTAAAAGAGAAAATGTAGTTGTGCCTTCCCGTATTAGATTGCTCCTGCAACCTGCCTTTTAAGAGAAATATATAGAAGACAATTGTATAATTCTAAGACTATGGAATGTCAAGATGAAAGTCACTTCACTTTGACATTTCAAGTCTCATTCATAATACAGAAAGGACAACATTTTGTATTGATAATCCCAGGTGAAGATATAAGTGATCATCTGCAATAAGAAATAAATTTATGTCAAACAAATAGCTCTGTGAAAACTCAAAATATATGAACTAATTCAATACAATTCAATATTTACATTAAGATAATACAATCACCTGAAAATATACAATTGGGAATCATGGACTGTTAAAAGATTGAAAGAATTAATATACATATAATAATAATAAATCATGAATTGATGAAACAGACAAAAGATAATTTAAATCAATCCATAATTGATTACTTTGGAGAACATGAATCATAATATCAAGATATCATAATGCAAAGTGGATTCTTTAACTCACAGGATGAAATCCTTTGTTAAAGCACGATTCTAAATTCTTCATTAAAATATTTAGGAGTCCATCTCCCAAATTTTTTCACCTTCTTCGATCTCAAAGTAAACTGAGTATTTAAACATCACAATGATCGACTTCTCATATCCACAGGATATAGATAAATCTTCAAAAATAGAGAGTTTTAAAACCAAATCCTAATCCGAGTTTATACAATAATGTTTATAACAACTTATCAAAAGTTTGTTATAACAATAAAAAATATATCATGAATTGTTTTGAGATAGATCCTACTTTTGAACAAAATACTTCATGATCTTCATTAACCAAGCAACGCACAGGACAACGTTCCTTTTGAAACCTGAAAATAAAAATTGAAATCCAATTAAAATCATATTAACTAAATTAAGACAAGCTACAACTTGACATTTTTAAACTAACTCTTATGCTAATTAAAACAAAATGAAATCTGGACAACATCCAATTATATTCATAATTGTTGATAAAATCTTCTAATCTTCGCATGACCTGTAAATAAAAAACAAAATCTACACAAATCAATACAAAACTTTATTTAAGATTAAGGACGATTGGAATTCTGGGACAATGGACTAAAGTTTATTTTGAAGAAGGATATGAATACACATTTTACTCAATGGCTTTTGTCCTATCAGTAAAATGTTTTGGTATGATTATTCTATTGGTTATCTAATTTCATATTCTCTAATCTCAAATGTGTGTTGATTAAATTAGCTTTGATATGTTTATCAATACATGATTCGATGTTTTCATTTTGTTCATGTCATAGTCTATTATTCTAGCTTATTAAGATCCATATGGCATTTCGATTGCAAGGCAAATACCTCAATATTTTGAATTCATTTAGATATTTTGAATTTGTTATACTCAATTACATTGTTTGGAATTATTTCCCTCCATGCATATTGGTTCATAAACTGTCATAATGGGTATGATTTGGAATTGTCTTTATGTTTCATAAGTGACATATCAATTACTTGATTACCCGAATTTCTTTGGGTAATACCATAAGTCTTGCTACTCGGTAAATTGCTTGCCATTAGATTTCTCTTTGACACACAGGTTGCTGAAGCAAATCTTACGCATAAAGGCATAATCATAACTTTCTTTTGGTTGTTGATCAATAACATGTTAGTTTTCTTTTATTATTTTAGTTTAGTTATCTTTTTCCGAATGAATAAGAATTAACATTTAAACTTAAAGTGCTTTGCCCATTTAAGTTAAAACATTATAATTTGCATTCATTCCTTTTTTTAGTTTGATCTTTTTCATCAAATTAGTAATTAGTTTTAGAATGTTGTATATTTATATGTTACTTGAATTCTGTTTCCAACAGTGAAATTTTAGTTTCACATGGATTTATATAAACCTTGTACATATATATGTATTGTAGATTTTGTACTTAAATGTTTGTAGGATTTATTAAAATATATTAAATGTAAATATAGTAGTGAATGTATATAGTAGCTTTTGTTAATCAATAGTTAACAATTTGCTTTTGTATTTTAGATAGATCCCTTTATCGGCCAACGGAACCGTAAAACCCGTCGAGGGGAGTCATCCCAAACGACTTAGGTTACTTAGACAACCTCGAATTGGACTTTCCCTCATAGTTGACGATGTGTTCACATATGCCCGTCAACAAGTCCATAAGAAGTTTGGAGTCACCAAAAACCCGTAGCCTCTTAACCTTCTTGTCCACTACAACCTTAAGTAGAAACCAAAGGGTATAGAGTTATGCTCTATTGTTTGTGCCCAAACCTATTGGGGGTGTGGTTTATCATAGTATACTTGTTCATGTTGTTTATCTTGCAATTGCAAGTTTAAAGAGGGTGGTTGTGCAAAAGAGGCAAAGTTTTCCTTGTAATTTGCAAGGTCTAAACTATACTAAGTGAAAAAATTAAAATGCACGCCTAAGCTTCCCTATAGCTCCAAAATTTTGATTGTAAGTTTCAAGATGGAGTTACATAAATGGTAAATTTACCTACACATCTAAATTTCAATTGAAGAACATGAGAGGTTGCTTTCATGCACGTAGAATTGGGATTTCATGTAAATTTGAATGCAAAATTTCCTGAGCCTCAAATGCACCCCCTAGTCTCAATTTTGAGCCAAATTTAGTGTTTTAACTTGCATACGATATAGTTTGTGATTTTACACCTATCTATAACATTATAAAGAATTGGAAATTTTAGACAGAAACCCACCTGATGTGCATAAAGGCTAAAAATTTCCTTCTAAAACCAAAGGGACAAATCGTTAAAGTTGGTTATATGAAACCACAAGGTCTAAACTGTACACTTCAAAAATGATTATTTATATGACCAAAGATTCACGACATTTTGATGAATTAGAGGGTGGTGGTTATTAGATAAACCAAGGTCAATTTTGCATTAAGAGTCATAAAAGACTCTTCTATGCAAAAATAGGTAAGATATGCCTAGTAAAACCCTTGGAATGCGTAACCTATTTGTAAAAAGTAACCCAAGGTTGTATTATAACTTATATTTGAGTTGTGCAAGTTGTTAGGGGTGTGACTTATCATAGTAGACCTGTTCATGTTGTTTATTTTGAAATTGAAAGTTTAAAGAGGCTGGTAGTGCAAAAGAGGCAAAGTTTTCCTTGTAATTTGCAAGGTTTGTACTAAGTGAAAAAATGAAAATGAACGCTCAAGCTTACCCGTAGCTCCAAATATTGTTTTATAAGTTTTAAGATGGAGTTACATAAATGGTAAATTTACCTATGCATCTAAAGTTCAATTGAAGAATATGAGAGGTTTCTTTCATGCACTTCGAATTGAGATTTCATGAAAATTTGAAGGGAAAACAGCCTTATTGTACAATGCACGCCTTGGTCTCAATTTTGACCCAAATGGAGTGGTTCAACTTGTAGAAGCTATAGTTTGTGATTTAACACATGTATATAAACATATATTGGCATTTCCAGAAAAAATCCTACCTTAGATTTGAGTTGTGCAAGTTGTTGGGGATGTGGTTTATCACAATAGACCTATTCATGTTGTTTATTTTTCAATTGCAAGTTTAAAGAGGGTGGTTGTGCAAAAGAAACAAAGTATGCCTTGTAATTTGCAAGGTCTGTACTAAGTGACAAAATGAAAATGCATGTCCAAGCTTCCCTGTAGCTCCAAAAATGGTTTTATAAGTTTTAATATGGAGTTACATAAATGGTAAATTTACCTATGCATCTAAAGTTCAATTGAAGAACAAGAGAGGGTGTTTTCATGCACCTAGAATTGGGATTTCATGTAAATTTGAAGGGGAAACTCCCTTATTGTACAATGCATGCCCTAGTCTCAATTTGGACCCAAATGGAGTGGTTCAACTTGTAGAAGTTGTAGTTTGTGATTTTACACTTGTATATAAACTTATATTAGCATTTTCAGACATAAATTTACCTTATATTTGAGTGTTGGACACAGCGACCACACTGAGTGTCCAAGCTTCCCTGTAGCTCCAAAAATGGTTTTATAAGTTTTAATATGGAGTTACATAAATGGTAAATTTACCTATGCATCTAAAGTTCAATTGAAGAACAAGAGAGGGTGTTTTCATGCACCTAGAATTGGGATTTCATGTAAATTTGAAGGGGAA